>CM046427.1:59263030-59313030 GCA_025506505.1 Flaveria sonorensis
TCAGATGAATTAGATTCAGATGACTCAGACAAATCAGGTTTATCTGATGTCTCAGGTTTGTTACTGGATACAAAGTGAATTAGTTAAACTGTGGTCATTGACTCAGTAGTAAAGGAAGTAATTGTTGTTAACCGGGGGTGCAATTGCATGAAATCCCAATCCTGATTTGTTCTTAGACTCCATATGAGAGTTTAACAATTTCTCATATTGTTCTGATGAAAATTGGAATTTCTGCAGTTTCACCTCAGTAGATGCATGCTCTGACATAGATTTGGTTAAAAGATGTAGTCAGATGCTCAACTTGTGCTTTTAGATTGTAATTTTCAGACACAAGTTTATCTAAATCCTTTTGTAAGAAGTAATTTTAACTTGATAAAGTTTATGTTCTCTTATATGAGATTCATTTAGAAGTAAGGTTTCTTTTACTTTATCAGCCAATTGTTGAGCATGAGATCTATATCTTTACTTCATCTATGCAAGCGGGAGAGCACAACATTTGTCTTACCTCAGTGGCCATTGGAGGCACTTTGTTTTCCAGTGGCCATTAAAGCTTGATTTTTAGCAGCACTTCATTCTCATACATGCTCCAATCACAGTACCATCCTGTAAAATAATCAAACCAGTTTTTTTAGTGTTAGAGGTACCTGTTGTATTTGTTGGGGGGATGCATTGGTTAGTTGTGGGTATGTGAAACTCCTTTGACTGGGCTGTCTTGAGTAAGTTGTTTGCTGTTGGTGTGATTGCACTCCCTTGAAAAGTATCCAAACAAATTGCATTTAAAGCATCTTACTTTGGACTTATCTACCCCAAGTTGTGTTGTTCTGCTTCTAACAGATAGTCCTTTATTTCTTTTCATACACATCTTGGCTCTATAGGCAATCATTGCCATTTGCCATTGCAGATCCATCTTTTCTACTTCATCCGGATGAAATTCTTCTAGATCTTATTGACAAAAATGAGCTTGAGTCAAGGTGCTTCCTAGATATGCCTGAAACTGAACTGAAAGCTGCAAGGCGGCTTTCTGTTCTTCAGATTCTAGAACCACCGTAATTGGTTCCGCTTGATTGATGATCTTCTTGCTTTTGGATTCTTCAGCCTTGCCTTTTCCTTTTTGTTCTGCTTGCTTTGAGATCTCTGATTTTGAAGGCTTTGCTGTATAGAAACTTGGTTTTCTTCCGGTTCATTTTCATTACTTGAGTTGCCTTCACCTTCATTGCAGATGAATGCACTCCCAGTATTCTTCAGCTCTTTGAATGATAAGGAGAGCTATAGGTGCTTTCACACTTTTGTTTCTCGTCTTTTCATCTAGTTCCAACGCTTCTACCTTAGCTACTAGTGTATCTAATCCTATTGCTTTTAGATCAATAGTATTTTTAAACATGGACATAGTCTGTGTCCAGTTTTCTGGTAATGAATGAAGCATCTTTTTATTTAATTCCTCATTGCTGTCTTAAGTTCAAGAATATTCATTTCTGTAACAAGTTGCATAAATTATGCAATTGTTGAGGGACTGACTCTCCCGGAATATGATGGAAGGTTTCATATTGTGCACGGAGAATGTCCTTTTTGATACTTCTAATCTAGTCACTGCCTTCACACAGAGTGTGCAGGATTTTCCATAACGAGTTAGCAGTTTTGTATGATTCATACCTGATCAAGAGTTCTTCAGGCAAAGCCATAGTAAGCATACTATAGGCTTTGATGTCAATCTTGACTCTCTTGGATCATCAGGTGATAGATTCTTTTAAACTAATGGGCTGATTATTATTCTTAAATCCGCTCCTAAGGCAGGTGGAATATAAGGTCCTTCGGTAATCGAAGCCCATAAGTCAGAATCTGTATAATTAACATGATTCCTGAAACCGGATATTCCAGGTTTTAAAATCAGATTTGTTTTCCCGTTTAGGAGGTTGATAAGCACCAACAACTGAGTTACTCATGATAGTTAATTTTGAAAACAGAGGTTTTTTTTAAAACAGAATTCGGTTAAACTTAATCAAAGCTGATAGATCAATTGATATAAATCAATGAGCACCAAGCTCTGATACCACCTGTGAATCCTAGGATCGATCAGGAATTATCAGACTTGATTTGAACAAGTATGATTGCGGAATTATCAATACTTGGTGTTTAATCTACGAATTCAATCACACAATCACACAAAAATAAGAATAATCAAACCGTGAATACTCAAGAACGTTGAAAGTAATTGCTTTCTTGATGCTATTGATATTGCTGATACAATGATTCAGATATTGTTGATTCTAATGATCTAACTGTTTTTCTGATTACATCTGTTGATGATCTCGTATTTATTTATAGAGATCTAATGCTGTATATTGCTAGCTATTTTGTTGCTATAATTAAGCTAATCATCATTATCCGAATCTTCGCCATGTTTATCGGCTTAGGAATTTGTGATTTACAATGATTCTACTGATGATAAAATTTGTTGATCTGACGTGGAATATCCGCTTGAATAAAACGTCTTCAATCGTCATTAATTTTGTTGATGTTCTGCCACGTTGACTTGTTGACTTGATGTTGACTTTGAGTAAATTGGCCTTCCGCAGGAATTTACTCTTCCGCAGGTAGTCAGCTGTAGAAACTGTTCTTGTGCTTCCGCAGGACTTCTTGTCTTCTGCAGCAATCCCTCCTTCAGTAGCTTCACTTGTTCTTTTCTTGTTCAGCTGAAGTTTTCTTCCGCAGAAGATCTACGGATGTACACTCTTCAGTATGTTTCCGAGAACATCTACGGAAGAACATTTTCTTCATCCGCAGTTGTTCCAACATTTCCAAATTGACACAGTTTAATGTTTTCTGCACATTCACACATACATTCTGAAGTGTGTTATATAATACATAAATATACATAATGAAGCGCAAAAAAAATGTTCTCAATTCATAACACAATCATAATTAAACATATCATATTATATCATAAGAAACAATAATTACAATTATGATTACAAGAGTGATTTTTATCATCTAAACCTATACAAGAGTTCTAGACCTAACAAAGGGCCATAACAAAAGATCCTGCACTGGTCAAGGGGGGTCACAACAAGTGTCACAGGAAGCTCCACAAGCAACACAAGAGTTAGTTGTTGTTTTATTAGTTTGTTTGTTGAACCATGATGTGTTTTGTAATGTCTTATGTTTGTTGAACAAGACGTGTACTGTATGTTATTTCTTTTGACACTTTCGTATGGGTTATTTTGTAACACTATGGTTATGGCATGTTTTATTTGACTTCATGTGTAGTGTACCATTTGTTACATTTGAGAACATATAACAACATGCATAACAACATCCGATATTATTAAGATTTGCAGGTTAATACATAAACCAAAATCCACTGCCATTGCAAGGTTCTATTACATCATTTGAACACCAAATACATAAACCAAAATCCACTACCATTGCAAGGTCTATTATATCATTGAACACCAAATACATAAGAATAACCAACTTAAACCTAAAACAAATCTTAGTTTTTCACTTGAAATGATAAGCTCTTACAATCAGCTTGTATTTTTTATTGGATTCAGCGATCAGGATATAGTTCGAGTGGCCTTTGCACAGAGTGGAGGGTCAACCCACTCACAAACCCACAACTCGTAACATGTTCATTTAATACATTATTTCAAGAAAAAGAGATGAACAATGGTCTTGAAATAACAATTTAGGTCTTACCGTGTTAGCACAACAATGAAAAGCGACGTCCCGGGTGTGAGGTCCAAGACGTGATGATTTTGCTGGAGATTCACATAAACATATCACCATTTCATATGCTGCAACACATACAGAGAGAGAGGAGAGCGAGAGAGAAAAAGATATGTGTATATATATATATATATATATGGGTTATTAAAATCAGAGGGCAAAAAGGATTTAAGACATGGATGACCGAAATACCCTCAGGTGGGGTGCACGTGAGTGAGATTTAACAGCACATTCTTACGCCGTTCAAAATTGGACAGAAACAGACAACTTTTTTAAAATTGATACTCAAGTGGAGAAAAATAAACGTTAATACTTAGGTGGAGTCAATTTGCAAAACACAGACACCAAAACAAAAATTAACTCTAAATAATATTGTTAACCGTCGGTGAAGTCGTCTTCCTCCCCAACTTCCCCCTGAAACCCTCATCCCCTTTCTTTATTACCACTATTTTATTATTATTATTAATATTAATATCATCATCATCTCTTTCACGGAATCCGCGTCTTCTACGAACTTTCTCGTGATCCATCTTCAATCTCCAACAACAATAATCACCTCCATCTCAATTTCAATTTCAATTTCAATCTCAATCTCAATCCACCACTTATAACTCACAAACCCTACATACTGTAAAATCTTCCATTGACGACCTTCAATCATGTCTGAAAACGGCGAAGAGAAGCTGATTGCAGTCGCTCGTCACATCGCCAAAACCCTAGGTCACACCGACAACGCCATGGCCGACGACATCCTCCAGTTCTTCTCCAACTTCGACGGCAGATTACGCGAAAAGCTCACCGAAAACTTGAACGATGGAGACGACTCGAGGATCGGTGTATCGGTGCTCGATCAGACGCTGAAGTCGCTCGATCGTCAGATCTCTAGGTACGTCACCGTTGACCACCAATCTGGTCTGACTCCGCCGATGCTTCCACGTTTCTCGACGCCGTTGATGAGCTCGTAGCCGCGATCCGTGAGTGGACGCCGATGGCAGCCGATAAAGCCGTCACGGCTTGCCTTGACCGAGCCGAGGATCTGCTTCAGCAGTGTATGTTTCGGCTTGAGGAGGAGTTTAAGCTGCTGATGGAGCGCGGCGGCGTTGAGTCGTTTGATAACGCTGGTGGTTATTTGGATTCTGATGAGGATGAAGAGAATGAGGGGTTTGATGATGATGTTGAGGTTCCCGTGGCGCATCCCGTGTCGGATTATAATATTATTATCGACGCTTTGCCTTCGGGGACGGTGTAATGATCTGCACGAGATCTCGAAGAGGATGGTGGGTGCGGGATACGGGAAGGAGTGTTCGATGGCGTATAGTTTGTGCAGGAGGGAGTTTTTAGAGGAAAGTTTGTCTAGGTTAGGGTTTTCGGGGCTGCAGAAATCGAATGCAGCTGTTAGGAATGATGATGATGATGAGATTGAAATTGATAAGTGGATTAAGGCAATTAATATGGCTGTTAGAGTGTTTTACCCAAGTGAAAGGCGGTTATGTGATCGTGTGTTTGGGTACTCGTCTGCCACTGCTGCTGCAGCGGATCTTTCGTTCATGGAGGCGTGTAGGGTTTCTGTTATGGAGCTGCTTAAGTTTGCTAATGGGATCGCGATGGGGAGCAGGGCGCGGATAGGTTGTTTAAGATTCTTGATGTTATGAAGCAGTGAAGGATGTGATGCCTGAGATTGAGGTATTGTTTGCTGACCAATACTGTTTGTTCATAAGGAATGAAGCTATAGGGGTTTGGAAAAGATTAGGGGAGTCGATTAGAGGTATTTTATGGAATTAGAGAATTTAATCCGTCGTGATCCGGCTAAAGCTGCAGTTCCTGGTGGCGGTCTTCATCCTATAACACGTTATGTTATGAATTATCTTCGAGCTGCATGTTCTAGACCAACTTTAGAACAAGTTTTTGATGAGAATGTTGTACCTCCGGTGGTTGTTGATAGGTCATTATCACCATCATCTCCGTTAGCAGTACAAATGGCTGGATTATGGAAGTTTTAGAGAGTAATCTAGAGGCAAAATCCAAGATTTACAGAGACCCTGCTTTATCCGCTGTTTCATGATGAACAACGGAAGATACATTGTTAAGAAGGTTAAAGATGATGATTGGGTTCACTTCTAGGAGATGATTGGGTCAGAAACACACAGCAAAAGTTAAACAATATCATGTGAATTACCAAAGAAGTTCGTGGAATAAGATACTGAATGCTTTGAAATTGGACAACAATAACTTATCTCCTAATGTGGCTTCAAAGGCCATGAAAGATAAACTTAAGCTGTTTAATTCTCAATTTGAAGAGATTTGTAGAACTCAATCCACATGGGCTATATTTGATGAGCAGTTAAAAGAGGAATTGACGCATTCTGTCAATGTAGTTTGCTCCCTGCTTATAGAAGTTTTCTTGGCAGGTTTCATAATATGCCAGATGTTGCAAAATATGCAGAGAAACATGTTAAATTCAGTGTTGAAGACGTTGAGGCTCGAATTGATGGTTTGTTTCAAGGAACTGCAGTATCAGGAAGTGGTCGGAAATAAAACACCATCAAGTAAGCCACTCTTGTTTTTGTGTTTCTTTGGTACAACTTCAGTTTTGTATCATACTGTCATATTCATGCATACTTTTCTAGCGTAGTTTATGTTGATGTTGTATGCCATGTAACATTTGTTAAATTTTGGCCATTTGTATGTGATTAATGTTGATCCATCAATGCCAGTAATACAAATGTAATGGAAACTAAGCTTCTGGTCCTTCAGAAAACCTTTTTTTTTGTTAGTGACGTATTAGCTTTGTGAGTTGTGACAAATTTGTCTTGATGATATTTTTGCACTAGTGTGAAGGTCTGTTTATCATCCATTCATTCCTAACTGAAAAGGCAGAAACACTATTAATGAGATACAGATAGAAGTATCTGAAACCCTAAGAAATGATAGATCATAGTTGGACCATATAACAATTTTTCTGCTAAATAGGTTTAGTAAAATAGATGAATTGAATTATTTGCACAAAATTAGCGAACATATTATGTACTTTGACTCCATTCTACAACTTATCAAAGATTGTTTCACAAGGCATTCAGTAACATAACGGTAAGCATTTTCACTAGGGTGAATGCTATCAAAAAACAAATATTCAGAAGAGTTTCGACACAATGGCGTGAGTGGGGTGCATATAGGTCCTGCTTCCAGTAACCCTGTTCCACAGCAGCCCTTCACGTTTTCACTAAAACCTGAAACATATCAAGTCACGATTTACTTAGTACAGGCTAATGGGCCAATCTAGTTGACCCGTAAGCACTTTTTTGTTCAATTTCAAAGGTATATTGTGATATAAACTCTTTAGGGATTTCTTTTGCCTTAAAAAAACTACTTGGGAGACTTTCAACTCCCTTACCCATTCCCAATTTAGCTGGATGTTCTTGATTTGGAAGAATTGACATCACAGCCCAAATAGACCTCTTTATAACTAACTGTCTCAAAATCGCCACTTCTACTATGCACACACGCACCGTATATATCTGGTCTTCTAATCATGTCTTATTCGGCTTGTATATGTCTACATAGAAGATCTGCTCCCTTTGAGAGACATCTGAGTATGAAACAAAAGTTCTAGAAGCTTCTTGTTATAGGCTCGAGCATCCATTTTGTTGCACTACGCATTTTCATCTAGTTGTTCTTTGAACTTAGCTGTAATTTGTATGGTAGACAACCAATAGGTGGAAGCCCAGCTATTACCATTGTCCTGCAACCAAGTTTATAAAGCTCCTGCAGTTCATACAAGTTAAAGTTTTTACACACTTTATACACATAATTACATAATGCACATATATATAATATATATACTCACACACACAACACGCAAGCGTACCTTAACAAAGTCATGAAGTCTCTCTAGGATGAAATCTTGGTATTTGTGAATGTTGAACTCGATCTGCCTAATTGGAATATCATAAAAATTGAAAATAAAGTCATTAGTACCGGCACTAACGCAAACAAAGCATGATTTATAATTCTTTCTGCTTCTTTTCCGCAACAATCTTCTTCAACTTCCCCCTATAACTTCTGAAATAATCAAGTTGCTTAGACATAGGTAAAACTCTAGTGATAGCAGCAGTGAGGGTATCATAACCAGTTCCAGCTGATGCAAAACTGACACCTGTAAGTAGTTCATGAGCAGAAAGACCGGGGCGTAGGAATGGAGGGAACCGACTGTTTACCCTAGCATAGACGCCAAGAAATCGACGCTTAACCTCCCGTTTGAAAATCGACCGTTGGACTGTGGTTGGGAAGTCTTTTCCGTAAGGGTAATGGTTAGCTTTAATGGCAGTAGTTATGTAGTTATATTTTGCCCGTATCAACCGTTGAATCACCAAATATAAGAATAGCGGTGAATTTTTGACCGCTACTTCTAACCTGCAGTAGTAACAGGAAGAAAAAAAAAAATATGAAGCATTGATCTGGTAAAATGTAGTGGAACCGTGTAACTTTCATTTGTAAATGGAACTCAAGGACATGGTTTATAGGGCCATTTGGTTAGCTGCTAAGTGATGTATTTAATGTTTTGAAGTAGAAGTAAAACAGTGAAAAACCTGAAGGTAAGATGAATGATTTCTGTGACCTGCAAAGCCTGTCATTCCTTCATAGCAATGATGCTATGTTGACTTGTACTTTGGGTTTAAAAATAGACCATGATGCCATAATGAGTTGTACCTCGTTTGGGTTTTTGTGTTGAAAGAAGATATGCACATGGGACTGCTGTTGTGAACTCTGCAAGTCGCACTGCCAAAGTGATCTCCTTCCATATGAGCTATCACTCACATTTATTTTACATAAGGGACTGCTATATTTGTTGATTTCAAGCAGATTTGTTGGACTAAACAGAACCAATTAAAAATCTTCATCACACATTACTTTTTGGGTTTGAGGTTAAGACCTACCCTAAATACCTTTATCCTTCTTCACTAGTCTGTATCCGTCACTATGCCACCCTAGCCCGTCCCCCTGACGCCACTTGTGTCATGCGATCATCAGTTTCTCGTCTCGCATTTCTCCTCCCCTCGTCTTCTTCGTCTCTCTCCTTCACAAACATTCTACATAAAGGATACACATCATCATTGTGTCTATCTCAATGTACTAATGCGTCTAATTTGATGTTTGACATTTTCCTGTCATCATCATCATTGTACCGATCAAATGTGTAGTTATTGTTGCTATCATGGTGATGATAAGGAAAAATGTTATCATCGTATTATAAAGTGTTCATGAGATCTTGAAAAGTTGCACATAATGATGGAAAAGAGCTAAAAGTACTGAAGAGAAGAAGAATAACATCAAGTATTTTGTTATATCTGGTTTAGTGGGTAACAAAACGCAATAATGCCACTAGGGCTGGCCAGATCTAGTTGGGACCAAATCGGAGACTATGAACCGATATGTTATTCATGGTTGATGCGGCTTGCTCTGTCGGACAAAAATCTGGTTTGGCCTAGACAATCATTGGCCAAGCTAGTGTTTAGGATGGGGGGCGCCGCACCCCATAATTTTTTCCTAACGATATATTACGTTCATGTCCTGACCAACCCTTATGAAATTTTGACTCCGACCCTCATGGTTTTGATGCGAGCCGACGACTTGAAGAAAATATGACACCGACCAACAAGAAACTTTGAGACCAACCCATAAAATAATTAACTAATATAAAACAATTGAGACTTGACGTCACGCAAGGAGTTTCAAACGAGTGTTTGAAGGGAAATAAGGAAGTAATAGCTGTTGCAATATTGTGTTCATACTAATTTCTTTTCCTAATGCGACTGTTAAGGAACTCTAGAAGTATGCGAAGAGTGGGGTCCTGTGATTGACATATATATTGTGACTAGACGATCAAAACATGGGAGGAAGTATGTTTTGTTCGCTTTAATAAGGTGGACGATGAGACAAAGTTGATTATGAACCTACGTTTCAGTATGGATGGATTCAATACCATGTAAAAGGATGATTGAATGTGAAGCTTTAATCGCACATTAGAGTCTCCCAAATGAAGAATACGTGAGAATGGATTAGGGATTTATGTTCTTGACAAATGGCTTCACTAAATATCAATATTTTTGGTTGGAGGGTAACTGTAGATGGTATTCCAACAAAAGATGCTTTGATAAGAAGACGAGTACCGGTTAGCCTGCGATGCTCTCTCTGAGGGTGTGAAGACGAGTCGGTACCCATTAGTTTGTTACTTGTAACTTGCAAGTCAACTTCAGCTCATGCAAATCGATCGTCGAGTGTAAGTTAGGCTGTCATTTAGATCTTTGATTAACCAAGATGCATAGCCGTTGTCCGTGAGTAAAAAAAAACTCATCTACGGGATCATACAAATGTCAGTATGGTGTATGGAAGGCATGGAAACACTTGTTATTCAACAACATAACTACATTATCTGTTAAAATATTTGAGGAAATTGAATCTTTCTTCCATTATGGATAAAGGACAGGGGAAGTTAAAAAACCTTGATGGAATCATGATATAGTTTTGCTTTTTTTTTTTAACGGTATTTTGTCTTGTGCTTTGTATTGTTTTATGTAGCGTCTTGTTAGTTTCTTGTCTCAATAATATTTCCCTCTTTGTCTCTTTAGAAAAAATGAATACTTTTAGTTTCTTTACTTTCCAAATAACATTAATAATACTCGATAGTTTTTTTTTTCTTTTTTAATTATACACCTCTAGAATTAAAAGTAATCAGATATATTTTTATGAATTTCATTTATTGACCGTGTTTTTTTTGTTAAGTTTTTATTTTTTAACGGTAAACATACACAACTTTTATATCATCATAAATTACTTTCTGGCAGGTTAGAAAATAAGTCCACTTCAAATAGATTTCAACTTTTAAGAGTGCGCTACAATATATCCTAGTGGCAAGTTTTTTAAAACTTTTAATATGTTGTCTAAAGAATATAACACCAACCTATCATTAATAACTACAATGCATCAAACTGATTGTATTAAACACCACAAATATGCAAGTACGAGATGACACGTACGGTACTTCACGACTCACGGGTGCTCGATCTATCACACATACGACTTACTATTTTATTCATTATAATAATAACATACAACCTCCAATATATATAATTAAAATAATTTAATAAAAGAAAATCGTACCTGTCATGAGGGAGAAGACAGAGTTTCACACGTTATTCGATAATTATTACTTTTGTCATAGTTTTGCAAAAATATATTTTGAAGCACAAACTCTCATGCAAAGTTGTAGTATTACAAGTTAATATTTTATTTATCTATAAAGATTTAGGATCTAGTAAATTATTATTATATATGTGGTATCGATCATATTTGTAGATTATAGACTAGTGACAATGACATGAACATCATATTTGCATTGTTAGAACTTAACGTATGTCGATGCTTGTGTCTTTGAAACATGTTTTAATTGTTTATCTGTCCTGAATTAATATTAAAAAAATCAAGCAACTTTAAAACATTTAATAATTGATTTACAAACCAAGCATGAATTTCTGTGGTATAAATTTAATCTAAACAAATTTGGATCCGTTCAAATCGACATACAGGTTTGCGTAATTTAATCCGTTACATGTGTTTTTTGTCACAACTTAAAATAGTTGGATAGTTTATGCTAACATTTAAAAGTTAAATGAAAAAGGTAAGAAAAAGTTTTTCAAAGTTAAATGAGTCGTCTTCGTTTCAACCTCCAACTACTAGTGTCGTGTTCGAACTCATATGTCTAACACGACTTTCAAGTTCATATCGAGATTCAAGTTCTTGTTAGGTTAAGTCCATAGGTCATCATGAAAATGACCTACATATTTAACACTTCTAAAAAATCACAACCACAGTGTTAACGGCCCAATATTGTATTAGATAGAAAATATTTATAGATATTTATTTCATTTTATGTCTCATTTTGTTTCATAGCTATATATAATATTAAAAGAGTAATTTAAGGGGACATTTACATATTTTCAGGGCCCTAAATTTATTTTTTCCGTCTCTTTCTCCTCTTAAATAATTACCTAAATTAAGAAATATAAATAATTTTAATTCTTTTTTAGAATATTTTTTTTAATAAATTAAAAATATGTCTTTTTATTAATGTTTTAGAAGAACAACTTTTTATACAATTAATTTTTTTTCTAAAATCTAACTTTTTAAAATATAAAATATTTTAAAATTGGTATTTTTGAAAAGTACATTTTTTTGTAAACTAAAAATAATTAAAATTCAAAGTTATAATAAAAAAATTTTAAAAATAACATTTTTAATACGGTTTGTTTGAAAAGACATTTAACTTTTTTTGAAAATAAAGTTTAAAAACAAAAGTTTAAAAATGATATGTTATTTTAAACTTATAGTATTATTTATATGTAATTTTAATCATATCTTATTTTATATTACCATTTTATACTTCACAAAATTTTATTATATTTAATATTTTATTTTTTCAACCCGTATAATATACGGGTTACTAAAGTTAGTATTAATAAATAATAATCACAAACTAATCAGAGATATTACGAACATTTATAGCCCGATCCAACCCGATTCAATACTACATCGTATATTTGATTACTATTGCACATAACTTTTCAGTGTTATTATTTAAAAATCTTAATTTCTTCATACTAATATCCCCCCCCCAGTCAATATCTAGCTCACGATTTGACCCGTCAAAAGTATTCCTTTTAAATCTAAAAAAGGACAGTTTCTTTGACTGTATATTTCGCTATAACACATAAAACAAAGTTAAGGTCAATCTCTGTCAAGTGTCGGTTATACTTGAAAGAGCCTATTTTTACGTATGATCAGCTTTATGACATCTTGTCACAACTTAAAGTAAAGATGAATTGAAAATTTTATACTTGAAGATTTTATGTTACTACAATATAGTTTACAAGGATGTTTTTGCTAATTTGTGATCTTATAATCAAAAGTTGTTATGTCTTATTTAATATATAACACACTGATTTTATTTTTATTTTTATGTAATTTAATAATTAACTCGTCACACTTCCTGTAATACAAGGGTAACTAAAGCTAGTATATTATATGGTAATACCGGGTCTACAATACTCACAATGTTGTAAAGTATAATTCTAAGATTAAGTTAAATTAATCAAAATAGCATTAATTGCAAAAAAAAAAAGGCATAGATTTTTCGGCCGAAAAATACGTTCAAGGAAGCTTCCTCATAAGCTTAAATACACGATTAAATGCCAAGTACAAACTGTATGAATTAATGAAGTACGTGCCATGTGCATAATCATAGCAGATACACCTATCGAACTCAAATCTAAAGCAAGTTATCGTTTAAATCAATGTTTATGGCTTATAATATTCACTAGTTCTTTTCGCATGCTAAACGATGGGAGTTTAGTTGTTTTCCTTCATGCTACGCAACATAAGTTGGGGTTATTGTCTTTTCTTGTCGAGAAATAATACGGCGAATGACAAAACCAGTTTTGATAGTAACTGTCAACAACAAATATTTCTTAATAATAATCGGTCGTTTTGTCATAGTATTGCATGGTATTCACACTCGTTATAGTATACGATATAAAAAAATACTAGATTTTGAATAAAATATGCTTTAAAATTATATCGAAATGTCGACAAAAAAATTACAACCCGCACATTCAGTTTTTTTTTTAAATAAAGTTAATTAAAGAAAGTTATTACTGGAAAATCAAAATTATTAGAATTGAAAGAGTTTAAAGCGTAAATTATATATAAAATGAGAGGTGAAAATGAAAATAAAAAAAAAAAACTAAACTCATTAAAAGTTTGTAGTAAAATTATAAAAAACCAAACTTTTCTGGCAAATTTAATGGCCACTGAAATTTTACTATTCCCTGGCTTATCAACTGTAAGCGTATGTGTATATATGTGCCGTGTGTAGGGGCGTCCATCCGCGCTTTTTGCGGATTCTGACGGAACAACCACTGTCTTTTGGAGTACCCGCCTCTCTATTCGTATTCCTCTCTCTCGCTAAGAAGGTGTATACATATAACGAGCAATGATCAAAAGACTAAACATAAAAAACCAAAAGTTTAGCGACAAAACATAAAAAAAAAAACTTTAGTATTCATATCCCAGTGTTTATAATGATAGAGTAATTAATAATGAGTTCTATATTTTAAAGAAAAAAAACACATATGCCTTTTCTGTTTTTAAACTTCTATGGTACCTAATCATATGATTTGGTGTGGAATGATAAGACATGGTATAGAATGGTGTGGTGTGGATCATGAATCGTAAGGTATAACGGTATGATATGGAATGGTATGCTATATTAGTTATGGTAATGTATACTATTGTGTGGTATGATATAATATGATATGGTAATGTATGGTACGACAGAATGCTAATAAAATTCAATTACTTTGTTTAATATCTCCGCAATTTAAAACTTTATTATTTATTATCGGCGCCATCTCAACCTTAACAATTACAAATCCGATAAATGGTGTACAATCATTTCGAAAAAAAAAAAAAATTATTGGATCCTTGTTATGTGTTACAAAATAAGTATTCTCGTTATAGTTATTTTATAATATTTAGTATTTGCTATATTTTAGGTGAAAGTTAGTGATATGATCACATAATGACCGTATAAACACCAAGCTTAATCAATATGAATAGACAAGAAAATCTTATTTTCAAGCTTGTATATCTTGTCATATTTTCATCTACGTTAAATACGTTTACGTTTCGATGATGTTAGCTAAATTTAAAGAGACAAATGAAAGATAAAGAATATGAAACCACATAAAGTGTTAATTTGATTAAATGGTATATTAAAACATTACAAATGAAATATCTTAAATTTAAAAAAAAGACACTCAAACACTTATTTAACTATTTCTAATCTGCACCGCAACTAATCTACACTAGCTCGTTATAGAGAGAGAACTTTAACTCAATAAGAACTTCCTAACTTCAATAATCTTGTCATAATAAGTTACACAATGTGATTATAAAATAATAAAATATAAAAACAAAAGTTTCTTGAGTTGGTTAAAGCATAATGAGGCCGACCCGCGATTCGGGGTGCGGAGAACCCGGTTATATTTATTTTATTTAAACTTAAATTCAGTGTACTGGTAAAAACACACCGATGACTTGTGGATGAATGAATGTAGTCTGGATTATATAAATCTACAATTTCTCAGCCAGCTGTTCATTTGTTTTTATATTATGGACAATATTAAATAAAAGATTTACACAAACACCAAGAGAAAAATGATTGTTCCGAAGATTATACTTTTTTCATTTAAAAGTATTAATATCGTTTATACGTAGGTCAAACGGTATTCACTATTCAAAGTTCCTACTTAAGCAACGTGATTATCAAAATGGTTTTGTAGATTATAACAAGATCTCAAGGTAATTGTAATCGGATAAAATGCCGAGAGGTTAATTTAATCTTTTTTTAATCAATTCTAGAGTTATAAATTAAGAAAATAATTTTTCTAATTTGATTGTGTTTCGATAATTTTAAGGTTTGTTACTTGTGAGTAGGATTAATAAACTTTTACCACTTTTATAATTTTAGATGGTAATAACAGCTTTAAATATAAATAAAGAGATCATAAAAACTAAAATTTTGAGATATTTTTATAATCATGTTAGAAAAAAGGTACTACCATCATAGTCAAGTGTTACACGTCGTATGTGTTGTCAAGTGTTACATGACATATGTGTTGTGTATTTTTTTTTTTTGTTTTTTTGTTATGATCCATCCAAAGTATGTATAATTTTTTTTTTGTTTAATAAAATAATTGTTAAAATATTTTTGTTTAACAGTTAAATGGTTTGAAGTAGAATAAGCTCAAACAATGACATAATGATTTTAGTAGTTCTGGTGTATGTTAAGTGTTATAAAAGGCATCTTATTTTCACTCTTTGATATCCATCAACAATTTATCTTCACAATAATCTTCTCATTAGATTAAGGTAGTGATCACCTTTACAATCTTCTCACTAGCGATCACCCCTTCAATGTCTCACTAATAGGGTGGTCATCACCCCTTCAATGTCTTCCTAAACGAGTAGTGATCAGCCCTTCAACTTCTCACTTAAAAGATAACGTTCATCCTTTTAACGTCTCACTAAATGACTCATGATCATTCTTTTAACTTATCACTAACTGGGGTAGTGATCCCCCTTATTTCTCACTAACTTGGGTAGTAATCACCCTTACAAATCTTGGTATGATTATTCCTTGATAAGTATGAGCGAATGAGTAAGATATGACAATGAATTCATAAAACACTTTTTCTCTTGCTCTATTGCTTTATTGAATCTTGAGGACATGATTGAATTTATATAACCACTCAAGAATGAGAAGAATATTTATGGTTTTGAATATGTAGAAGATAAATTCAAATATTGGAGAGGGATATGCCTAAATAACCAGGGCGGCTCCAGGGTGGCGACAACACCAGACTCGATCTTCTAGGGGCCCGGATTTAAAAAAGAAACATACATATGTTTGTATATTAAAAAAAACTTATGTGCCATCAACAAACTCAATAACATTATTGATTATTCTAACCTATTAACCATTAGATCCTATTAACAATCCTAATTAATTAAGCCTACTACCGTTTAACTATCCAACCTAATCTGATACCCAAATTAAAAAAAAAAATCGACTAAGGAGGCAAGCCGTAGTGCAAATCGATCGGCAGGAGTAAGGGAAGAGTAAAGAGTTAACTTTTTTATATATAGATTATTAACTTTATATTATAAGTGCCAATTTTTTCCTCTTAGCTCAAGGGCCCAAAATTTTCGAGAATTCTCGAAAATAACCCTATAAATAACGAAGAAAAAGAAAGTAATAAAACTGAAGAGAGTCCGTATGTTAAATTACGGGTTGTCCAATCTACCTTTCACTTTAAAAAAAGTCAGACTATAGAAATCAAACATAATCAAAAAGGATCAAAGTTGATCGTAAAAAGAAAGACACAAGCTTAATATGTTAAAAATCATTGCTTACACAATGGTTTAGCTTCATCTTTTTTCTTCTTTGGTTGAGCCTTGCCTCATTTGCGTAAGCAAACTCGATTCAACTAGCAAGATTAATTTTGAGAAGCTATCCGTAAAAGATCTCATCCAATATTTCTCATTAAAAAATGTTTATAAAACCATATTTTGAAAATTGTAATATTTTCTAAAAATTCTTGCGTGGTTTTATGTAAGATAATATCAGAAGATTATAAGGCTGATGCAATCAAAGAAGCCAAAACAACCAACAGTCTTCCTGCATGCATGCACTGAAGGTACAAGGAAGAAGTTGTTGCGAAAGTTTTACACTCTTCACAGAAAATACTTTAAGTGTAAAATCTTCCGAAGCCAAAGTCCAAAGAAGTTGCTGCGGAAGTTTTACACTCTCCACAGAAAATACTCTAAGTGTAAAATCTTCCGAAGCCAAAGTCTAAAATCTTCCGAAGCCAAAGATGAAGTCTTTTTAAGCTTCAGAGACAAAGTCTTCCGAAGCCAATTTGCTGTAAGACTGATTTTTCCGAAGACAGAGAAAAATGCTTTCTCTGATCTACTTTACATAAAGCTGACATCCTTTCCGCTGCAACTCTGAAGACTCACCAACTTGTATGAGTTGGTGAAAAGACCATGCTTTTGTAAACAGTAGAATAAGGTCTTTGTCTATAACTTTCTACTTTTGTATCTGTATACCTTTTTATATTAAAAAGGGATGTGAGCTATGGCATGTCATAGTCACTAGTCAAAAGGCAATCTGCCTTTTGACTTTACATTGATCTTGTTGTCTAGATTAGTGTTTCCAACTGTCTTTCTAAGTATTGACGGTTGTAGAATGTAGTATAAAGTGTCTCAGGTCCTTGTAATTCTCATATGCTTTGTAAACACTTATAATAAAACTTAAGAGCAATATACAGCATCCTTGAAAACCATACTTGTTTGTTCTTGTTCTTAGTTCTGTCTCACTAATTATTTGTGTTCTTAGTATCATCATACTCAAACCCAGTTCCCCATTTGAACTGTTAAGTGTTCTAAACCTCTCCTCATTGTGAGACTGATTGTATTGACCACCCTTCACACAGTCCTGCAATTGGTATCAAAGCTTTTTAGGCTCTTGATTGTAAGATCTCACCATCTTTAATCCTTTCACTCCCACAAAATACTTAACATATCAAATGGAAGCTATCACCAAAGCTGACATGGAAACTGGTACCATGACTAAGTCCCCACTGATCACTCCTGAAGACTTTGACACTTGGTGTCAAAGAATGGAAGGCTTCATCAAGTCCCATGACTCCAGGACGTGTGGGTCAGTAGTCTCTGGACCTCATGTACCATCCACCCCTTCAGCTTCTGGTGGTGGTGGTATGTTACCCAAGGAAGTGGCTAACTATTCTGATGAAGACTGGAAGAAAATTGATATTGATCAGAAGGCCATGACCGCCCTCCAAACTGCTCTTCCAAATTCTATCTATAGAGGCTTCAAGAAGTGTAAGACTGCCAAAAAACTGTGGGATGCACTGAAGCTGATGTATGAAGGGTCCAATGAAGCTAAAAAGAACAAAAAGTATCTCTTAAAGCAGCAGTTTGAGAAATTCACCTTCAAAGCAGGTGAAACCATGACTCAACAGTACTTCAGGTATGTTGAGGTTGTGGATACTCTTGTTGATGTTGGAGTAACTTTGGAGAACAGGGATATTGTTAGGAAGTTCATGTCCTCTCTTCCCAGACAATGTACACACTATTGTGTGGTCATTAAGAGGACTGAAAACCTCAAGACCCTTACTCTCACTGAGTTGTATGGCATACTCAGTGGCTACCATATAGAGATGAATATGCAAAATTCATCTGGTAACTCCAACATCCAACAGAGTTCAGCCCTTCATATGGTTGAAAGGGATAGCAAAGAACCACAACACCACATTATCTGCTACATTGAAACCTCGCAGAAAGGGCTTTTCATCACCTTCCCGTAGACACCAAGGGAAAGCTACATCCCTGGAAGCCCATTCCAGGAGACAAGTTCTTCTTAAGCTTTTATGTCTTCAGATGAAAGTACAGAAAACTTTCTCTTCACTCTTGAAGACCTGGACTGTATCCATCCAGATGATCTAGAGTATATGAAAATAGTACAGCAGATGGCTCTTCTCACTCACAGGGCCAAGAACTTCTACAAGAGGACTAGAAGGAAGTTTTCCAGCAATATGTCCAGTAGAAAGTTTGGGCTGGACAAAGGCAAGGTGAAGTGTTGCAATTGTAACCAAATGGGACGCTTTGCCAGAGAGTGCAAGGCACCTAAGTCAAATGGTGGCCAAGCACAAGCCAGGCCAAACTACACTGAAGGAGCACACCAGAATGAGAAGCCCAGGTAACATGCTGCAGTTGTTGAAGAAGGAGGCTTTGACTGGAGCTTTCAGGTGGAGGATGCTGCTCCAAACCAAGCACTTATTACAGACCATGATGAAGCCAAGGTATTGGAACACCTCTGTACTCCTGAATGTATTGCTAAAGTCAATAAGTATAGGTCCTATAACTTAGAGATGAGATCAGATCTTGAGTCCTTAAATATCTTAAAAGCCGATTTCAAAAGAGTTGAAAATGATTATAAACTGAAAATAGAAGATCTAGAGAAAACCATTTCAACTCTAAAGCATGAACATACTAACTACAGGACTCAGATCAAAGATCTCATCACTAAGTTAATTGAATGCCAGGCTAAGCTTATGATCAGCAAAGCCCGGGTAGAAAAACTTGTTCTTGAAGAAGAGACCTTCAAGAACATGATATCCTCATCCCTACATGCACAAGTTTGTTATCAAAATAAGCAGGGAATGGGATCTATTGAGATAGCTCCTCCACACACTCTTTGATCTGTAAGATCTCTAAGGTGTGGAACTTATGAAGATGAGCTTCCCCTCATAGACCCCATTGCTGAAGAGGATAAGTAGGAGATAGTGAAGGATGTGTCTGAGAAGAGTGAAGAGGACCATCCTAAGAAGGGACACTATTCTCTTGAGGAGAGAGATGATAAAGCTGGGATGACCAAGTCTCAAAGAAAGAACTTGATCAGGAGAACCAAGATAAAGGCAAAGAAGGCTCAAGAAATCACGGCCACTTTTAACTCTAAGCAGAAACAAGTGTTTATCTTTGTAGGGTTTGAAGTGGTGAAGGCTGAAGACCTAACCATGAACTCTAGTACTAGGAGTTCTAGTTCAGGTTCAAATCATCTCAGCAAGGAGAAGAAGACTGATCAGCTATATACCACTACTACACAGGCTGAACCATCCAGCTCCAAGAGCAAGCCTCTCCCTAAGAAGCTTGTTGTATCATCTGTGAAGGTGAAAATGGAGAAGAAAAGTGATCAAGTTCATTCTTCCTCTCAGAAAAAGACTCTCAGAAGGAAGCAAATGGACTGTATCATGTGTGGTAGTACTTCTTATTTGGCTAAGGATTGCATTTACAATCCTAAAAGTACCATCCACATGATCAAAGAGAAAACTTCTGAGAATAAGAAGGAAAAGCAAGCTTCGGAAGGAAAATCTGTTTCCTTCGGAAGCTCCAAGGTGAAGAAGAAGACAAGTGAAAACTTGCATTCGGAAGAAATTTTGGTCTCGGAAGAAAGGAATGCTTCTGAAGCACTAAAGCATGCTGCAGTGAAAGCAAGATCTTCCGAAGGTCCAGTCTCCAAAACTTTAGAAGTTGTTAAAACTTCCGAGGTGTTGAAGGTCAAGTCTAATCTTCTAAAGATGATGTGGAAGATGAAGAAAGATCTGGTGATTGAAAGTTCTTCATCAACAACCAATGATCCTCAAAGCTTGAATATAGGATCTGTTACTGTTACATTATCTTCAGATCACTTTGAAAAGCCCAAGACCAATGAGGCTTGGGTTTCCAAGTGTAACTAACCACTTATTTTTGTGCAGGAACAACTAAAGACGAAGGCAAATATGTGGATCATTGATAGTGGTTGTTCCAGGCACATGACTGGCAATGGTTCTTTGCTTCACAATTTTGAGAAAATTGATGGAGGACTAGTTGCTTTTGGAGGAGATGCTGGTGGTTACATCACTGGAAGGGGCATGGCCACAAATAGTAAGCTCACTATTGAGAAAGTAAATTTTGTTAAGGAGCTTGGATACAATCTACTGAGTGTATCCAAATTTTGTGATCAGAGACACAACATGCTCTTTACCGAGCATGAGTGCATTGTTCTCAAGCCCGGGGTGATCATTCCTCAAGAGCATATCCTGCTCAGAGCCCCCAGGAAAGGAAACATGAACAAGATGGACTTGCAAAAAACATCTCTCTCAGGAGAAGTTTTTTGCTTTCTATCCAAAGCAAATAGTGATGATTCTTACCTCTGGCATAAAAGAATATGCCATGTAAACTTTAAAAACATGAATAAATTAATTAAGAATGATTTGGTAACTGAAATTCAACGAAAGAGTTTACAAGTGATTATCATTGTGTTGCATGCCTGAAAGGAAAGAAACACAAAGTGTCTCACAAGCCAAAGAAAGGAACTCTATCACTACTCCCCTACACTTATTACACATGGATTTCTTTAGCCCCACCAGTGTAATGAGTCTAGGAAGGACCTTATACTGTTTAGTGATCACAAATGATTTCACAAGATTCACTTGGGTCTTTTTCCTTAGAACAAAGATGAGACTCCTGAGATTTTGAAGAATTTCATTCTAAAGATTGAGAATCAATCTGATCACAAGATCAAGACCATAAGATGTGATCAAGGAACAGAATTTAAGAACCAAATCCTTGATGCATTTTGTGATGAAAAAGGTATTACAAGACAATATAGTGTTCCTAGGACTCCTCAGCAAAATGGTGTTGCTGGGAGAAGAAATAAGACACTTATTGAGGCTGCAAGAACCATGTTGTCTGACTCTAAACTGCCAATCACCTTCTGGGCAGAGGCTGTTAACACAGCCTGCTATGTGCAAAACAAAGTTTTAGTAGTTAAGACTCATGGTAAAACTTCTTATGAGCTGTGGCACAAAAGGAGACCATTCATTGGTTTTCTCAGGTCATTTGGATGTCCATGCACCATCTTAAATACCAAAGATCAGGTAGCCAAGTTTGCTGAGAAATCAGATGATGGACATTTTATTAGATACCCTTCTCAAGCTAAGGCTTATATAGTATACAATCTCAGAACTAAAGTAGTTGAGGAGTCAGCCAATGTGACCTTCAATAAGCACACTCCCAGTGTGAAAGGTTCTGGTCCGGATTGGCTATTTGATCTTGATTTAGCTACCAACTGTTTTAACAAGTCTTGTGAGGATGTTTTAGGATCTACAGATAACATATCAACAGAAGATCCTGACCCAAGATTTGAGTTGAGAAGACCAAGCATAAATACTACTTTAGCTCCAGTGGTAACTGACCCAGCAAGTGAAGATCCTATCAGCACAAACATAACAAATTCAGCTGAAGGTTATGATTTAACGAAAGTAAAGTATTTTATTTATAAAACTAGAACTCACTTAGCGTCGCTAAATTTTGTATGCATAATAGTTGGCAGGTATATTGTTGATGCTGAGGAGTCGCAGGCATGGATGCATAAGCTACTGGGAGCGTTCTGAGACCGACATCCACATTTTGACATGTTATTGTATTTGTTATGTAAATGAATGATGTAATGTAATGAAATGGCAAGTTTTAATTATAAATAAAAATTTTTAATTTCCGCTGCAAAAGTAATGTATGTTTTAAAATATTTTATGCTATGACGGCCCAGCTGTAAGCGTCCCGGGAACGGGGCCTTACAAGTTGGTATCAGAGCTAAAGTTTAAGAGAATTGGGTAAATATTTTCAAAAAAAAAACCTAATCTTAAACTGTGAATGGGACGAAAAGAAAGGGATGCCAGTCCTAGTAGCTACATGCCTGCAGGTAAAACTTTTATGTAAAGGTTTTATGTAATTTAAATGTTAACCGGTGTTATTTGCGCATGTTATGTGGCTTGTGTGTTTTTGTGTAGATTTAGATACTGATGTAGTCAGAATAGAAAATGCTTGGAGGATGAAGGGTAAAGTAAGTGGCTAATCATAACTGGCCACTGTAATTAGGGACTTACTATACTTGACATAATCCGAGCTATTACCTTGAATGACCGTGTTGGTGTTTGAATCTTGTAGTGTTTTTTAGATGGCTGGCGGTAGGTCTTCTGAGGCTTCGCGAGGTGGAGGTCGGGGTGGACGTGGTGTTAGGCCGCGTGTCACGAGGAGCAGGGCCAAGACTGCTGAGACGGCTCCTGAAGAGCAAGAGCTTCGTCACCAGGATGGTGAAGATGAGAGTGCCAACCTGAGAGCCTCAATGAAAGAGGAGGTGGTCGAGGAGGTTCACCAGGTCATGCAGACGATTCTGCCGTTTGTAGTGACCAAAGTTATTCATGCTGTGAGGGAGGATGAGAAGAAGGAGAAGGAGGAGAGGAGGAGAACCGCACGGCGAGGAGGTGAAGCTGGAGGTTCTGGGGATATGGAGCAACCCGATGCTGACATGGTTGTCTCCAGTGACGATGAGGAGGAGGAGGAAGCTGTGCCGGAGACTGCGAAGGGATGCAGTTATGGAGCATTCCAAAGATGCAGCCCCCTATGTTTGAATGAAATGGGAGTGCTGCTGCTGCACAACGTTGGGTGAGAAAGATGGAAGTGGTACTTGACATCAGCGAGTGCCGCGAGGATCAGAAGGTGAAGTTTGCTACCCACTCATTTGTGGACTCGGCCTTATACTGGTGGGACAACATTGTCCAGGCTGAGGGTACCAGGGCAGTCGGGAGGATGAGGTGGAAGGAGCTGAAGAGGTTGGTAATTGAGGAGTTCTGCCCTCATAGGGAGCTTGACAAGGTCGAGAGGGAGTTCCTGCAGCTAGAGGTGGGAACGATGACTCACCAGCAGTGCAACGAGATGGCAAGGCTGGTGCCAGATCAGGTGGCGCCTATGTCACGAAAGATCAAAAGGTATATTCAAGGTCTGCCAGCAGATATCCGCAGACATCTAATCGCTGCCCGGCCAGGTATGTTTAGGTTGGTGGTCGACCTAGCGGGGAGGCTGTATAATAAGTGAGAGGCGGTGGCTACAGTGGATGAAGAGGATGAGCGAGGTTATGTTAAGATTGGGAACGGAAGGCGGGATAACTATGATTGTGAATTTGTGGCTGGAGGTAAGACGATGAGATTCGATGATCGGAAGAGGATAACGGAGAGGGAAGAAGTATGCAAGAAGTGTGGTAGAGGCCACATGGGGGAGTGCAGGTGGGGATCGAACGTATGCTTACAGTATGGAAGAGAGGGCCACAGGGCGAGGGATTGTCACATGGCTAAATGTTACGACTGTGGCGAGACTGGACATAGGAGCAGAGACTGCAAGAAGTCGAGGGCAAGAAGCTCCAGTGTGAGGAAGGAGAGCAGAGGATGAAGGTCAAAGCATTCGCTATGACCAGGAGGAGGCTAGAGCGGACTCCGACGTGAAGTCAGGTACGTTTCTGGTAATTTAAATTTGTGCATCTATGCTTTGATTATGGTGCTAGTAGTAGTTTCATTCCTGCTGCCTTCTGTGATAAGTTGCATGTTAGGAGTAAGAAGATCGATGAGCCCTTCGATGTAGAAATTGCTACTGATAAGTCCACTAAGATACCTGATGCCCAAGAGGATTACGCGATAGAATTGAGAGAGCGCGTGTCTCCTGCTTGACTGTTCAGGACGAACTTAGGTGGATAGGCGTACACCTTCGGATGAATTGGCTAGTAGCCTATGAGACAAAACTCCGAGTGTCGAAAGAAGATGGTTTAACCAACCACGTCCGACAAGAGTTCGGTGCCGAACTACGACGATGGAGTAATGATGAAGGCCTCTTCGTGGAGAGGGGGATCATCCGATTCAGAGAAACAAGGAAAGCTAATACCGAGTTATATAGGGCCATTCTGAATTGTTGCTCAGGTAGGAGAAATGACATGTCGACTGGAGCTACCTGACGTGTTAAGTGGAAGTCATCCGATGTTCCATGTGTCTCGTCCAAGAAAGTGCTCAATCGATGAGGATATGATCGTGTCACTAGAGAATACTGAGATGGACAAAGGATTCTACTACGAGAAGCAACTGGTGGCCGTTTATGATAGAAAGAAGAGAAGGGCTAAGGAGAATGGTGGTTCCACTAGTGCGAGTACAGTGGAGCCCAGAAGGGGACTAAGCCTATGTATAAGATCAAGAAAGAGGTGATACAGCATCACCCGCAACTGTTCGAGAAGTGACAGGTTTCGGGGACGAAACCTATTTAAGGGGGGTGGACTTGTAACACCTCGAATTTTATTAAAAAGGAAACGAAAAGAAAAGTATCTAGAAAGAAAGGAATATGGACACAAAGTGGAGGGGCTAAAGTTGTAAAAAGGACAAAACTTATTATTTTAATAAGAATGGAGGTATGGCCGCCCACTTCAAAAGCAAAATCTGCTTTTTGCTCTCGGTTGAAGAAAGAAGAGAAGAAGTTCTCGGTTCCTAGAGAGAGAAAGAGGAAGAAGAAGCTGAAATCTTCTTCAATGTGAGTTTTCTTGAGTATATGTTTGGTTTTAACCAAATTCACAAGCTTTGTCTGAATTTCTTGGTGTTCAGTGGTTGTTTTCGGGATTTTTAGTGCTGAAATCTTGGGGGAGCTTCAGACCCGAAGTGTTTTGCTTGAAGGTGCTTCAGGTAAGTTTCTAGAACCCCTATTTTACTGATTTTCAATTTCTTGGGGCTATTATGCATGCCGAATAATCGTTTTAAAGAGTTAACCGAATGTTTCAGCATGTTGTTCGACTAAATTTTGATGTTGTTTTGGTGGTTAGAATGGTTGTTAGTATGTTTCAAGGGCCTTAGTATGTTAGATCTGTGTTTGGGTAGTGTTAGGAAGGTTTCAAGTGTTTATGGCAGTTTAGAAATTTTCAAAAGTTCTCATGCGCTTAACTGTCCTCATGCGCCCAAGGTTATGCGCCCAAATAGTAGCCATGCGCCCAGAAGGTTGTCCAGGCGGCTAAGTGCCGGGCATGCGCCTGAACAGTAGTTCATGCACCCAGAGTAAGTGTTGATGCGCCTGTGTTGGTCATGCGCCCGAATAGTGCCCATGCGCCCAGAGTTGCCCATGCGCCTAAGTGTTGATGCGCCTAAGCAGGGCTCATGCGCCTGCATAGTGGTGATGCGCCTAAGCAGGGCTCATGCGCCTGCATACTGCTAATGCGCCCAGACTGTTTTATACTTAGAATTTTTATGCTCATGCGCCTGAAATGTTCCATGTGCCTCATTTTGGACTTAGGATTTTCTAGGGGCTTTAAGAGGTAGATGTTTGAGATAGGTCCCGTTATGATGTGATGGCTTATGCTTGATGTATGCATGATGATGTGATGAGGTTGATGTGTATATGTGTGTGTGTGATGTGTTATCTTTCTTCGTTAAACGGTTTTCAAAACGTATATATTATGTTATGTAATATGTTATGTATGATGTTATGACTTTACGTGGTTTGATGTTTGAATGTGCGTACGCAAAGTATTATGTAACGAAGTGAAAGATAACGATAATGAAAAGTGGAACATAACGAACGAATGAAAGTCTTGCAAGCAATGAATGGAGGTGCACGACCATGTTGTCATTAGCTCAACTGTGTGCGGTTTAGCTAACCCGAAGGATGCACACATGGAGTCTATCCTTGAGATAGACTCGATGGGAGTCTAATAATGACTCGAAGGGGGTCTAATCCTTGAGGTTGACCCGAATGATATCGTGATGCTCGCCCTGGTACTATGTCGGTCTTCGGACATGAGTCGGGGCTTTATTTACAGGCCCCGGCATAGTATTAGCTTTAGGGCATGAGTCGGGGGTGTTGCAAACAGAGACGGGGTCCTTGTCGGGTTCTCCGGTACTGTGTCGGTCTTCGGACATGAGTCAGGGGTTTTTTTACAGGCCCCGGTACAGTATCGGTCTTCTGACATGAGTCGGGGGTATTGCATGAGACAGGATCTGATTAATGGTAAAAGATGTAATGAACGAACGAATGAACGATGATGAAGATAATAATAATTATTATCAATGTGTACGTATATTGTGTGATCGCGTACGATTGTGAAGGTTATGATTTAACGAAAGTAAAGTATTTTATTTATAAAACTAGAACTCACTCAGCGTCGCTGACTTTTGTATGCATAATAGTTGGCAGGTATATTGTTGATGCTGAGGAGTCGCAGACATGGATGCATAAGCTACTGGGAGCGTTCTGAGACCGGCATCCACATTTTGACATGTTATTGTATTTTGTTATGTAAATGAATGATGTAATGTAATGAAATGGCATGTTTTAATTATAAATAAAAAATTTTGATTTCCGCTGCAAAAGTAATGTATGTTTTAAAATGTTTTATGTTATGACGGCCCAGCTGTAAGCGTCCCGGGAACGGGGCCTTACAAGTTGGTATCAGAGCTAAAGTTTAAGAGAATTGGGTAAATATTTTCAAAAAAAAACCTAATCTTAAACTGTGAATGGGACGAAAAGAAAGGGAAGCCAGTCCTAGTAGCTACGTGCCTGCAGGTAAAAGTTTTATGTAAAGGTTTTATGTATTTAAATGTTAACCGGTGTTATGTGCGCATGTTATGTGGCTTGTGTGTTTTTGTGTAGATTTAGATACTGATGTAGTCAGGATAGAAAATGCTTGGAGGATGAAGGGTAAAGTAAGTGGCTAATCATAACTGGCCACTGTAATTAGGGACTTACTATACTTGACATAATCCGAGCTATTACCTTGAATGACCGTGTTGGTGTTTGAATCTTGTAGTGTTTTTTAGATGGCTGGCGGTAGGTCTTCTGAGGCTTCGCGAGGTGGAGGTCGGGGTGGACGTGGTGTTAGGCCGCGTGTCACGAGGAGCAGGGCCAAGACTGCTGAGACGGCTCATGAAGAGCCAGAGCTTCGTCACCAGGATGGTGAAGACGAGAGTGCCAACCTGAGAGCCTCAGTGAAAGAGGAGGTAGTCGAGGAGGTTCACCAGGTCATGCAGACGATTCTGCCGTTTGTAGTGACCAAAGTTATTCATGCTGTGAGGGAGGATGAGAAGAAGGAGAAGGAGGAGAGGAGGAGAACCGCACGGCGAGGAGGTGAAGCTGGAGGTTCTGGTGATATGGAGCAACCCGATGCTGACATGGTTGTCTCCAGTGACAATGAGGAGGAGGAGGAAGCTGTGCCAGAGACTGCAAAGGGATGCAGTTTTGGAGCATTCCAAAGATGCAGGCCCCCTATGTTTGAATGAAATGGGAGTGCTGCTGCTGCACAACGTTGGGTGAGAAAGATGGAAGCGGTACTTGACATCAGCGAGTGCCACGAGGATCAGAAGGTGAAGTTTGCTACCCACTCATTTGTGGACTCGGCCTTATACTGGTGGGACAACATTATCCAGGCTGAGGGTACCAGGGCAGTCGGGAGGATGAGGTGGAAGGAGCTGAAGAGGTTGGTAATTGAGGAGTTCTGCCCTCATAGAGAGCTTGACAAGGTCGAGAGGGAGTTCCTGCAGCTAGAGGCGGGAACGATGACTCACCAGCAGTGCAACGAGATGGCAAGGCTGGTGCCAGATCAGGTGGCGTCTGTGTCACGAAAAATCAAAAGGTATATTCAAGGTCTGCCAGCAGATATCCACAGACATCTAATCACTGCCCGGCCAGGTATGTTTAGGTTGGTGGTCGACCTAGCGGGGAGGCTGTATAACAAGCGAGAGGCGGTGGCTACAGTGGATGAAGAGGATGAGCGAGGTTATGTTAAGAGTGGGAACGGAAGGCGGGATAACTATGATTGTGAATTTGTGGCTGGAGGTAAGACGATGAGGTTCGATGGTCGGAAGAGGATAACGGAGAGGGAAGAAGTATGCAAGAAGTGTGGTAGAGGCCACGTGGGGGAGTGTAGGTGGGGATCGAACGTATGCTTACAGTATGGAAGAAAGGGCCACAGGGCGAAGGATTGTCACATGGCTAAATGTTACGACTGTGGCGAGACTGGACATAGGAGCAGAGGCTGCAAGAAGTCGAGGGCAGGAAGCTCCGGTGTGAGGAAGGAGAGCAGAGGATGAAGGTCAAAGCATTCGCTATGACCAGGAGGAGACTAGAGCGGACTCCGACGTGAAGTCATGTACGTTTTTGGTAATTTAAATTTGTGCATCTATGCTTTGATTGTGGTGCTAGTAGTAGTTTCATTCCTGCTGCCTTCTGTGATAAGTTGCATGTTAGGAGTAAGAAGATCGATGAGCCCTTCGATGTAGAAATTGCTACTGATAAGTCCACTAAGATACCTGATGCCCAAGAGGATTGCGCGATAGAATTGAGAGAGCGCGTGTCTCCTGCTTGACTGTTCAGGACGGACTTAGGTGGATAGGCGTACACCTTCGGATGAATTGGCTAGTAGCCTATGAGACAAAACTCCGAGTGTCGAAAGAAGATGGTTTAATCTACCACGCCCGACAAGAGTTCGGTGCCAAACTACGGCGATGGAGTAATGATGAAGGCCTCTTTGTGGAGAGGGGGATCATCCGATTCAGAGAAACAAGGAAAGCTAATACCGAGTTATATAGGGCCATTCTGAATTGTTGCTCAGGTAGGAGAAATGACATGTCGACTGGAGCTACCCGACGTGTTAAGTGGAAGTCATCCGATGTTCCATGTGTCTCGTCCAAGAAAGTGCTCAATCGATGAGGATATGATCGTGTCACTAGAGAATACTGAGATGGACAAAGGATTCTACTACGAGAAGCAACTGGTGGCCGTTTATGATAGAAAGAAGAGAAGGGCTAAGGAGAATGGTGGTTCCACTAGTGCGAGTACAGTGGAGCCCAGAAGGGGACTAAGCCTATGTATAAGATCAAGAAAGAGGTGATACAGCATCACCCGCAACTGTTCGAGAAGTGACAGGTTTCGGGGACGAAACCTATTTAAGGGGGGTGGACTTGTAACACCCCGAATTTTATTAAAAAGGAAACGAAAAGAAAAGTATCTAGAAAGAAAGGAATATGGACACAAAGTGGAGGGGCTAAAGTTGTAAAAAGGACAAAACTTATTATTTTAATAAGAATGGAGGTATGGCCGCCCACTTCAAAAGCAAAATCTGCTTTTTGCTCTCGGTTGAAGAAAGAAGAGAAGAAGTTCTCGGTTCCTAGAGAGAGAAAGAGGAAGAAGAAGCTGAAATCTTCTTCAAGGTGAGTTTTTTGAGTATATGTTTGGTTTTAACCGAATTCACAAGCATTGTCTGAATTTCTTGGTGTTCAGTGGTTGTTTTCGGGATTTTTAGTGCTGAAATCTTGGGGGAGCTTCAGACCAGAAGTGTTTTGCTTGAAGGTTGCTTCAGGTAAGTTTCTAGAACCCCTATTTTACTGATTTTCAACTTCTTGGGGCTATTATGCATGCCGAATAAAAGTTTTAAAGAGTTAACCGAATGTTTCAGCATGTTGTTCGACTAAATTTTGATGCTGTTTTGGTGGTTAGAATGGTTGTTAGTATGTTTCAAGGGCCTTAGTATGTTAGATCTGTGTTTGGGTAGTGTTAGGAAGGTTTCAAGTGTTTATGGCAGTTTAGAAATTTTCAGAAAGTTCTCATGCGCTTAACTGTCCTCATGCGCCCAAGGTTATGCGCCCAAATAGTAGCCATGCGCCCAGAAGGTTGTCCAGGCCGCTAAGTGCCGGCCGTGCGCCTGAACAGTAGTTCATGCGCCCAGAGTAAGTGTTGATGCGCCTGTGTTGGTCATGCGCCCAAATAGTGCCCATGCGCCCAGAGTTGCCCATGCGCCTAAGTGTTGATGTGCCTAAGTAGGGCTCATGCGCCTGCATAGTGGTGATGCGCCTAAGCAGGGCTCATGCGCCTGCATACTGCTAATACGCCCAGACTGTTTTGTACTTAGAATTTTTATGCTCATGCGCCTGAAATGTTCCATGTGCCTCATTTTGGACTTAGGATTTTCTAGGGGCTTTAAGAGGTAGATGTTTGAGATAGGTCCCGTTGTGATATGATGGCTTATGCTTGATGTATGCATGATGATGTGATGAGGTTGATGTGTATATGTGTGTGTGTGTGAGGAGTTACAGGCATGGATGCATAAGCTACTGGGAGCGTTCCAAGGCTGGCATCAACATTTTGACATGTTATTGTATTTTGTTATGTAAATGAATGATGTAATGTAATGAAATGGCATGTTTTAATTATAAATAAAGTTTTTGATTTCCGCTGCAAAAGTAATGTATGTTTTAAAATATTTTATGCTATGACGGCCCAGCTGTAAGCGTCCCTGGAACGGGCCTTACACGTCACACACTTATTGGATCAAGTCTCACTTGAGAAGTGTGCTGATGTGGTGGGTGATACTCCATTGCCAGATCTAAATTTATTTAATTTGGATATATCCAATCAACTTGTTGTGATCCCTCAACTAAGGATCCATAAGTCACACCCCACCACAAATATCATTGAAAATGTTGATACAGGGGTGAGAACAAGAGGACAAACCCATGACAAAAATGTTTGTCTACACTCTTGCTTCTTGTCTCAAGTAGAGCCAAAGAAAGTTGATGAGGCTTTGAAAGATGGAAGCTGGGTTGAGGCAATGCAAGAGGAGCTGCTTCAATTCAAAAGACAGAAGGTTTGAAACCTATGTCCTCTTCCTCATGGGAAGACTACCCTAGGAACCAATGGGTTTTTCGGAACAAAAAAGATGATATAGGACTTGTCATCAAGAATAAGGCAAGATTACTTGTTCAAGGGTACACACAAGAAGAGGGAATTGATTACACAGATGTTTTTACTCCTGTGACAAGACTTGAAGCTGTAAGAATAGTCTTGGCTTTTGCTACATCCAAGGATTTCAAGGTCTACCAACTTGATGTGAAGTGTGCTTTTCTGTATGGGATGATTGATGAAGAGGTGTATGTCAAACAACCACCTGGCTTTGCAGACCCAGATCATCCTGATTATGTCTGCAAGCTTGATAAAGCTCTTTATGGGCTGCACCAAGCTCCAAGAAAGTGGTATGAGACACTATCTAGTATCTCTGTCAACATGGTTACAAGAGGGGTACTATAGATGGAACTCTCTTCATCAAAGGAATAGGGAATGACTTAATGTTGGTTCAAGTATATACTGATGACATTATCTTCATGTCAACTAATCCAAAGCTCTGCAAAGACTTTGAGAGGCTGATGAAGAATAGATTTGAAATGAGTGCCATGGGGGAACTCAATTTCTTTCTGGGAATTCAAGTGAAGCAAGTTGATAATGGCATCTTCATAAGTCAGTCAAAGTATGTACAAGACATATTTACAAGATTCAACATGACTGATTGTAAGGTTGCTAAGACACCTATAGCCAGAAACCACTCCTTTGGACCTGATCTTGAGGGGGAGTGTGTGGATGAACATCTTTACAGGGTTATGATTGGGTCTCTTATGTACCTCATAGCCAGCAGGCCTGATATCATGTTTGCCACATGCATCTGTGCAAGATATCAAGCAAACCCCAAGATGTCACACCTGGTTGTTGTTAAGAGGATTCTTAGATATCTCAAGGTGCTCCCAAGCTTGGCCTTTGGTATCCATAGAATTCTGACTTCAATCTGTATGCTTATACAGATAGTGACTATGGTGGCTACAACATGACTGCAAAGTCTACATCAGGGGGATGTTAATTCCTTGGTGGAAGGATTGTCTCATGGTAATGCAAAAAATAATCCTATGTCTCTGCATCAACTGCTGAAGCTGAATACATTGCTGCTGCAAGCTGCTGTGCTCAAGTGCTTTGGATTCAGAATCAGATGCTGGACTATGGATTCAACTTTAAGAGACTCCCATCCATATAGACAACAATAGTGCTATCTCTATTACAGAGAATCCTGTGCAGCACTCCAGGACCAAACACATCAACATCAGGTATCATTTGATTAGAGATAACTTTGAGAAGGGATTAATCAAACTAGTCAAAGTTAACACAAATGAACAATATGCTGATCTATTCACTAAAACCTTTGATGAATAAAGATTCAAATATCTTATATCAGCTATTGGGATGATTAACTTTGAGTATATTTTCTTAAAACTTAAATCAACCTTATTTCTAAAACCTGTGTATCTTAAGTTGTCTATTTTATCACCTTTATAAGCCCAGTTTATTTTAGAAAAATTTTTTTAATAATATTCCTTAGATTTTTGAAAAAATTTTAAAAACATGTTTTCCTTCGGAAGATCCAAGTTGCCTTCGGAAGAAATTTATGTCTTCAAATCAAATAACTACTTATAAGAATTTACCTTCGGAAGAAATTCTGAGAATATCTTCCGAAGCTTAAATATGCTTCTAAGTACTTGCATGTATTTGAAGGACAAATATCTTCCGAAAGAAATTAAGTCTCGGAAGATTTATTCTCTTTAGAATAAAACTCCCAAGTCTTAATATCTTCTGAAACCACATATGTGTTGGAAGAAAAATTATCTAAGTATTTTTCTGCCGAAGCCAAATTTTCACAACTCTTAAGAATATCTTCCGACGTCAAATTGGCTTTGGAAGCTTTTTCTCAAAACTTCCGAAGTAAAATTATCTTCGGAAGATTTTCAACTTCCAAGAAAACTACCTTTTTGGGCACTTTTTCAGAGGAGGGACTGACATCCGGATTTTAAAATTTATCATTTTGCTTTAACTTTGTCTCAAATCCATTTCATATATATTCTCACAACGGTTCCCCTCTTCTCACTCTCCTCTTCATCTGCAATTCTCTAACCTAATTTCACCCACAAACCGCCTTCATTCTTATCTTCCTTCATCACAAAGCTACTTCAAATGGCTAACCTTGACCGCAGAAACCAACCCGATTTTTCTATGCATCTTCACAGGCAACATAATCAGGTTGCTCTGTTAGACTCTGAGAAAGATCCAGCTTTCTCAGAGGTTTGTCGTTACCTTTCTTTGTCCAACGACTTCACCTCCCTCACCATTGATCCTCCTCTCTATGAGGATCACTTGTTGTAGTTCTGGCGGACCTGCGAAGAGGTCACCATGGACGGGGAAAAGGCACTGTCTGCCACAGTGCAGGGGAGGATAATCTTCATCACTCTGGCCACCATAAACACATATCTTCAGCTGGATGATGTAGAAGGTGACTTGTCCTTCCCTAAAGCTGCAGTCAACCACTCCTTTGCGCAGATGGGCTATGAGGGTGACTTCTTAGTCAAAACCTTCAGGAAGGGGAAGGTCTCATCTTAATGGAAGTACCTCCTCCATGTTGTCATACATAGCTTGGCCAACAAGCATGGAGGATGGGATCAGATTCCAGAAGACCTCTCCTTCATAGTCCATGGAATGGTTCAGGGGTCAAGTTCAGGTATTCTTAATTTGTATATACCAATTTGCTTGCTAACTTGAACTCTCTAGAGTATTACATGTTCTCTAGATATGTACAGCACTTTCTCAACTATGAACTGGAAACACAGTTGAGGGGAACATGTAAGATTCTAAAACTGGGACAGATGAAGCCCGACATCTTTAAATAATGAGGAAGCCAACTGTTGGCTTCTCCGGGGTAGAAACAACCCTAGTCCCAAAAATGTTTGAGCTCATTGCTCAAGGTGGCAACCTAGCAGCACCAACTAGTGTTGAACCCACACCTTCCACATCCCAACCACAAATATAGCCCACAATAACCATCACCTATCAGAGAAAAACCAAACGAACCCCTGCACATGCTATTCAGCTTGTGCAGGACCCTATATCACCAACCACGCAGGAGGAAGTGGACACTCGAGCTCCCACTTCCCCTGAGGAGCAAACCACTCCCATCTCTCAAATGATCAGTGCTGAGGTTCCTCATGCTCAACCTGATGAGCTCACAACCCAACCAGCCTTAAGCCTTCACTCAGAGTCTCAACACTCTAATAGACAAACTTTCGGGGACAGTTACCATCCCCAGCCACTGGATCTCAACCAACCAATTCCCAGCCTTGACTTCTATGATGATGAAGACATGGGCTTCAGTGAGTACCATGAGTCTCTCTTCTCCACCCCTACTCAAGGAGAGATGAGTACTCCCGTCTCACCCATGTCTAGCCCACATCATCCACCCCCCACTGAGGTGTTTCTTCCTGAACCTGTTCAGGAGATCCATATGGAAGAGGCTCTCACTTTAGAAAGTGATTACATCAGTCAGACCTCGACCATGGCAACCCAGCCTCTTGACACTTCTCTTGAAGTTGTCATGATGCAGGGGAAATCCAGCCACCAAGAACACTATGCTGGTGATAAGGAAGAAGACATTAGTCCTATTCTCTCATCCCCTCGTGATTCTTCTGATGAAGATGAGGGGAGTCTGAAACTAAAGGTGCACACATTGACTAAAACTTGCACCTATTTAGTCTCCAAGATTAGTCACCTGGAATCTCAGGTGACTATCTTACAAAAGAGGGTCAATGACCAGCAACTTGAGATCACCGATCTCAAGGGCAAGCTAGCTGAAAGACCATAAAGAACAACTCAACCAGGTCCACAAGAACCTGTGAATGTGATAGACTCAACCCCCAGCTCACTTATGCAAGAAAGTGATGCTACCAAAAAGGGGGAGAAAGTCCGAACAGTCACAGAACCTGGGAGTTCTTCTCAAAGTATGGACTTAGAGGATTCACCACCCTCACTTGCAATAGTCCATACTCAGCAACCTCCTTAAGTCCACATTGATGTGGACTTGTTCATATACAGCCTATTTGAGGAGGGTATACCCAGAGCCATGTCTACCCTATCTCTTCACTCTGAGAACCCAATCTTGGGATGAAGGTATGACACAGAAAGAAGGGCTTTTGTTATCTCTAGAGCTCAGGGTCAACAAGAGATCTTCAATTTTACAAACCTGAGTTTCTATGAGTGCATCTATCTAGTTGATCTCCCACTTGTCAACCCAAGCCAAAACAAACAAGCTGAGAGATTAGTAGATTGGATTCAAGGAAGGGTGCTTGAAGAGTTCAAGATGAGATCAAAATTATGTAGACAGAGGCTAGCAGTTGAGATTTTTGGTCAACTGGATGTTGAGGTGGACTGAGATTAGCTTCGAAGGGAAAGCTTTGACTGAAGGCCTAGAAGTTGAGCCTGTGAACCTTGAGATAGGATCTCCTTCAGCAACCAGTACCCTCAGTGAGGCACCACTGGTAAAGGTGCTTCACATCCTCTCTTTGGCCAGAGCTTGACTGCTGAACCAAGCAATGAAGGCCAAAGCTCTCTCAGTTGAGCCTGAGATTTTTGTCACCAAGGCCTGTGCGTGACAAAAAGAAGAGGAAAATGACCTCTGAGGAGTTAGATGAGGAGAAGAGAGAGAGAGAGAGAGAGAGGAAGCTAAGGGGAGAGAGTTCAGGAGTGTCTTCAGGCTTCATGCAAGCTGCTATCCTGGCTGCCCCCAGGCCAAACACTCAAGATGATAAGTTGAGGGCAGCCAGGCTAAACTACCTGGGGACCAGGAACTATAATGTTGATGAACTCATATCTCTCCCTTTAGAAGAGTTGAATGAGCTGGCTGATACTGAGTTGTCAAAGGAGAGGAGGGAGGCAGAGGATGCAACATTACTCCTCAAGATTAAAGAAGAAAAGAGACTGAAAATGCTCTACAAACATGCACCTGTCCTCTCCCCAGTTCAAGAAAGTCCTGAGATAAAGACTATGGCAACTGCACAACCTCGGTAGATAGGGAAGCTGAAAGAATGAATATGATCAACTACCTGAGTGCCACAGGACTCTATCAGGCAGCTGCACTTCTTCCCTTATCCTTTGAGGACATTGAGTTTGAATATCTAAAGCAGCTGGAGGAACAAGATACAAAAGAAAGAAAAGTTGCTAAAAGAAAGTTAAGGGAAGAAGCTGCAAGGTCAAGGGCCATCATCCACAAAAGCCAAAAGAAGTCTAAAGATAGAAAGGATGATGAGCTTCTTGAAACTGTACGGATTCTCCGGAAGAAGGCTTGGTCCTATGTCTCTATCCACCATGGATGAGCATATAAGAGTGATCAAGCAGAAGATCAAAAAGGGAGAGCTTGTAAACTTGCATTCTTCACCAAGTCCAGCTCAACCTGAAGTTGAGGTGAAGGTTGAACCCCCTGAGACAACACAACCTGATCCTAGAGCTACATCTCAGCCAACTTCATCTTCTGATCTGCAGCAGGGTTCTCCTCTCTCTCCATCTAAACCTGTGATAGACGAGATCCCAATTGAGAGGGACACAATAAAACAATCTGGTGCTGAAGACCAGTCCTCTCAGTTGAAAACTTCAAAGAGGAGGAAAAGGATGGCCCGGAAAAGTGTTTCAAAGAAGAAGAAAACCAAGGCATCCACCTTCACACCTCAGGATAAGTAAGAGCATCCTGAGGAAGTGCATGAAGAGGTTGCTCAACCAACTTCTATTCAAGTAGAGCCTCTTGCCATTGGAAAACCCATCTTGTCCTGGAGCTTTGCTGCTAATCCGAACAGATGGTATGTCATCAGAGATCAAGGAGGTCAAGATGTCTACTTCTGGCAAAACATGCTTGATCTTCCTCTACATGATCTTTATGACATGAGAAGATACTATGAAAGTCTGAAGGATCTTGACCATATGATGAAGAGAGGCATGATGTTGATCCTAATGAGGACTGTCAACATCTGAAGAACTTCTCTGTTTTGGTAGCATCAGCCTAGGGGGAGTTTGTCAGGTAATATCAGAAGATTATAAGGCTGATGAAACCAAAGAAATCAAAACAACCAAGAGTCTTTCTGCATGCATGCACTGAAGGTACAAGGAAGAAGTTGCTACGAAAGTTTTACACTCTCCACAGAAAATACTTTAAGTGTAAAATCTTCCGAAGCCAAAGTCCAAAAGAAGTTGCTGCGGAAGTTTTACACTCTCCACAGAAAATACTCTAAGTGTAAAATCTTCCTAAGCCAAAGTCCAAAATCTTCCGAAGCCAAAGATGAAGTCTTCAGAAGCTTCAGAGACAAAGTCTTCCGAAGCCAATTTGCTATGAAGACTGATTTCTTCCGAATACAGAGAAAATATGATTTCTCTGATCTATTTACATAAAGCCGACACCCTTTCGCTGCAACTCTAAAGACTCACCAACTTGTATGAGTTGGTGAAAAGTCCATGCTTTTGTAAACAGTAGAATAAAGTCTTTGTCTGTAACTTCCTACTTTTGTACCTGTAAACCTTTTTATATTAGAAAGGGATGTGAGCTATGGCATGTCATAGTCACTAGTCAAAAGCAATCTGCCTTTTGACTCTACATTAATCTTGTTGTCTAGAATAGTGTTTCCAACAGTCTTTCTAAATATTGACGGTTGTAGGATGTAGTATAAAGTATCTCAGGTCCTTGTAATTCTCATATGCTTTGTAAACAGTTGTAAAAGAACTTGAGAGTAATATACAACATCCTTAAAAACCATACTTGTTTGATCTTATTCTTAGTTCTGTCTCACTAATTACTTGTGTTCTTAGTATCATCATACTCAAACCCAGTTCCCCATTTAAACTATTAAGTGTTCTAAACCTCTTCTCATTGTGAGACTGATTGTATTGACCACCCTTCACACGGTCCTGCATTTTAAAATTTATTTTTGTTTATATAAAATATTCATCGGTGATTATACATTATATATATCCATATGGCCATGATGATCTTGCAATTTGTAGATAACTTAGCTTCTTTAGAAGTTGAATCAATCTTTAAAATTTGTCAAGACGTGACGCAAGCACCTTATGGTCCGACAGTTCATGTGACCAATGTCAATCTACTAGGATACATTTTTAACAAATAAATATACGCATCTTAGAACAATATTTAGTTAAGCTACATGTTTAAACTTTTAACATAATCAAAATAAACATTTTATAATGGGCATGTATGTACCGGTTTTATGTTTAAACTTATATTGCATGTTTTACACACTCTATCAAACTATCAAAAGTAAAACTTAGATGCTTCCGATCTTAGTAGCATACATCTGATGGTGTTTACATGATCGATCGTGTCTTTTGATAGCTTGAACTCTTAATTTTATTTCTCCATTAATATTTTTTTAAATTCATGAACTTTTAAATTAATTATAGAGGAAATAATAAATATAAGTCATGTTATCAAACTCAATATATTTTACCTTAAAATTTTCCATTTTGATATTATATTGTTCATTTCGTTATAATATTGAATCATAATTGTTTCGCATTGTACCTTTTCAATTTTAATAAAAATGCCACCAAACCTATAGAACCATCACGTGTTTGTGGATTAAGCATTGAAAAAAAGAAATGTAAAGCGACGTTAGTTGGTAATTACACTCCGGACAATCAAGTGGTACGTACACTATGTCCGTACATTAAAAAAACTGTGAGTATACTCAAAGAAAAATAAACTTTAAATACCATATATAAAACAATAATATAAGCAATTTTAATTATTAATTCACTACTAATTTCACTAGTTCATAACAAAATACTATAAATTTGAAGTTTGAGGTGTTGCAATGAGTATACTTGCAAAATCTAAAAAAATGTTGAACATGGACCTTCTAAAGGATTTTTCAAAATTGTTGAATTGTATAAGTTTGAGGTTAATCTTCTACTTCTAATAAATTAAACGACGTTTTCTGAGAAAATCTTGTATAAGTTTTTTATTATTCAAAGTTGATATGTCAATACTGTACTATAGGGTTAGACTAAAAAAAATTTAAAAACCTAAAAAAAATTAAAACACTTATAACTGGCTCAAAAAAAACTTCAATTTAACTCATTCTAATGGTGTTGGAACCGGCTTGTTGAACTTTCGTTCTTAGGTTTTAGATTTTAAGTTCTAATCTTAAGTTATAGTTTTTCTTTGAGTTTGGGGGGGGGGGGGGGGTAGATGGATATAGAAATCAAAATATGTATAAAAATACAGTAGAAAATTGAAAGATACATTGTATTTTGATCAAAATTTAGTTTTTCTCACAAAGGCTGCTACAAATGTTAGAAAAAGACTTTGAACCTCACACGTTTATTGTTATTTGATTGATTAAAAGCCTCACAAAAACAATGACACACAAGTACATTTCATAAAATAAAAGGAAAACAAAATTTGCGTTGTTCACTAGACCAATGTGATCGAGCTACGTCCTTGTCCAACTATAGGATCATATATCATTATTTCACTTTAGCTTTACAACTATAGAGAGAGATATAAGCCACATGTCGCATTTGACATGTTAACCAAGCCATAAAATTCTCTACATGTTATATATGTGATTTTCTTGTGTTTTGTGGGTGTTAAGTTGCAATTTAAGGATTGACCATAAAAAGGCGTCCCCGCCAACTCGACACAAGCTTGTTTCGTTAGATGTGAGATGCTAATCGAGGGTTGCATCGTACATATGACTACCACCACGGTTATGTCAAGGCAACAGATTACCCTCCACAACTCAACAAAATTTTATCTAGTTAAGTTTGAGTATTGGTGTTTTCTATTAGTTTAGGAGTAGTACACAGGGTAGTTTTCTAGTGAAATATTAGTATTTCCAAGGTTAGTAGGTAGAATATGTCTACATGCATTTTTTAAACGACGTTTGAAATTACCTTTAATACCAAGTGAGTCTTTCTGAAATGGAATGTCGACCGTCCACATTAATTTTGATGCTTCAAAGTTGACGTGTTCAGATGCAGCATCAAGAAGAAAACTTATCATTATGAGAAACCTCTTGAGTTAAGTTTAAATTTTAAGTCCTAAAAAATTTTGAAATCAAACAATCACCCCATATCATAAAACCAGAAGAAGTTGATTGTCTATATGCATTTAACCTTAATTGTTATTTCCTAGAAGATAGATAAAAGAATTTCTAAGTTAGCGAAGTATCTTTATGAACTAAAAACAAGGTTCTAGACAAAGAATTAATGAAAACAAAAGCTATGCTTTAATTTAAAGTAGTTTTGCTCAAAGTTAAAGTATTATGCACCATAATAGTAAATCAAGATAATGTTATTATATTTATTGATTTTATTGGTTAATTGGATTATATAGTTCAAGTGGCACGACTTACAAGATACTAATGAAGTTGAAGACATTAGATATAGGTGTAAAATTTATGCTTAAAGATTTAGTACATCTCAATCTTCATTATAATATGAATGTATTATTTAAATTATAAAGAATGGTTTTAAGTAGTTGTGAGTGAAAAAAGAATTATAATATTATTATACATCTGTATATTTGGAAAAACATTGTTCAATCCTTATAAATTTGTTAATATTTTTGAAAATTATTGTGAGTGTAAGAGAGAAATGATAATGATATATGTATAAAAAATATTATTTAATTAAAATGAAAAGAAAAAAATATAATCATTTTTAGTGTAGTTATAAAAATGAGGATGAGAAATAGGATGTGAATACTCTTAGATACCTTCTTTACATGAATAGAGGTTGTCGAAAACAATAATGGTCAATTTTGTAACAAGGAAACCAATGATTCTTATTTCAAGTGGTTGATGTGAGATGTCTAAGACAATTAAAATGAGAAAGCTTTGCGTTCGAGTCTCACTCTGGACAAAAATATTTAGAGTTAAACCAGTGGGTTTTTTCAGTTGTAGGTTACTTGCTGAGGGGCTTGGGAGTGTGGGCGTGATCAGAAAACGGATAGGTGGATCCGATTAAGATAACACATATCCTACGAAGCAATGTCATACATTTGTTGTGGCTAAGAAAGTAACGTATAGATATCTTGATGGGTTTGGACTTATGCAAACCAACTATCACAACACTAGAAAAAATACCTTGTTATGTCTAACAAAACAAGTATAAAGACCCAACTTACCAAACATGACTAAATATCAAATTACTTAAACTTAACCGGCCAGATTTCATATTTCATTCGGTGAACATTTCTTAGGCCATCTATGCATTCATCTTTGCAGTCTTGTGTTGTGATATGTAGAGTTTAAGGTGTCTTAAGCAAAATGTAAATATCTTTATAAAAGTGTGAGGTTCTACTAAATGTCATTTAACTCGTGAAAAATTAAGTTCTACTAAATTTCATTCTGAATTTTTTAGTACTATTGTTTGTTAATGAATAAGATTATAACTAGGAACTTTGTTCCTCCGAGTTACAACTAGATGTAGAAGCATATATTAATGAATTTTTTGTTTAAGAAATTCATTAAATTATTATAGTTTTTACAAAAAAATAAGTACAGTTTTCTCGGTAGTTTCCAGTGACCGATTTGTCTTCGCATATGGTTTTTGAAGGATTTTGATTCTTGAGTTCTGATCATAGCTTCATCATATCGAAAGTAGTTTTGTGAGTTTACTTGGATATAGAGAGAATTATTATCTTTCGTATATTCAACGGAGATTTAGTATTTATTTACCCTGTAATCATTATATTCTTTAAATATGTGAAGATCACTCTTCGTATATTGTCCATAAAAAAGAAGTATCTATACTAGATAAACATCACAATAATTTTCTAGAATCATTTGACCCTGAAGACCTTTGTACTTAGTTTCTCTGCTACGATGTTCTTGATACAACTATGACAGATAATATTCGTTCAACACATTTAGTTATACACTTATAAGCATTATAAAAATCTAATATTTTTAATAACTATATAGAAAAGTTTATACAATTTCACAGTTTGTCTCCTAATATCCAAAAACGAGCACATGTTCAATCGTGAAGAATACATATAAATGAAAAGACTTCCTTTGGCTTTAATCTAGCACTTTGTTTATATGTATAAAAAATGTCATAATTAAAATTATTTTGAAATATGATTAATTTCCCTATGTGATCATGTGAAATACACAATGAGCACGTTCAAAGCCTAAAGTTAGGCATAACACATGATTACTTCCTATTTAAAAAGCTTTGGATACAATAGTTAAGTCAAAATATTTTATAAAATTGTGTGACTATCAATCAAATAATCAAGATAATTCATTATAAGAACAAAATTATAAGCTTATAAACATCAACAATTATTACTTGTAGACAAATTAAAGAAGGTTGAATTGAAATTAGAACCAAGCAGAAAAATCATGAGCTTGTCCAAGATGGTCGAAAAAGATGACTGAAAATTCACCTACTATATATACATTATTTACATAAAATGGTAACATACCGCAAGTTCGGTATATCAAAAAATAAGTTTGAAAACTTATTGTACATAATAACAATTTAGACAAAGTTTATTACATTTTAAAAAACGGATATAAAAAGATCATGTATTATATTCCATCAATAAGAAAAAATAAGAAAAGTTATCTTTAAGATATCCTTGAAAAAAAAATATAATAACATACCAACAATTGTATTTAGATGCTAAAAAACACATGAAATGTTTCAAATAAACGTTACCAAATTTACCATAAATATGTACAATCTAAACCTCTTAACATAACTGAAACCAATCATAGCCACAACTAATCACATAATTTATACACACACATCAAAACAACATAAATTACACTCAAGGGCATTATTAATGCAAGATCCAAGACAAACAACCTACAACCCCAGGGGCATTTCCGTCATTTCCCCAACCATCACTATAATAATACTCACCGAACCCTATGATCACCTGTACGGTCTCCCTTCTATAAATTCACCTCCTTCATCACCTCCATAACCATAACACACACATCATATTCAACAATTCAAACCAAAGCTTCACACCTTCAATTAGATCAATTCAACATAACGATCATATCGATCGATCAATCGATCGCGATGGGCAACAGTTTACGGTGTTGTTTAGCTTGTGTTCTTCCTTGTGGAGCTCTTGATCTGATCAGAATAGTGCATTTAAACGGTGACATTGAAGAGATCACACGTCCGGTGACCGCGGGTGAAGTGTTAAAGAACTACCCTAATCATGTGTTGAGTCAACCCTGTTCGCAGGGCGTCGTTAGGAGAATATTAATATTATCGAACAGCTCGGAGCTCAAGAGGGGCTGCATATATTTCTTGATTCCGGCATCATCAGTGCCGGAGAACAAGAGGAACCCGCGAGTGAAAGATCGTAAAAAGGCGAAGAAAGATACCGCGGTGGCGGTTTGTGGTGAGCCCGAGGCGGAGAATGACGGTTCGCGGTGTTCGGATGTGGTGGTGGTGGCAGAGAAGAAGATGGGCCACCGGAGAGCTCGCCGGACGGTGCAGGCCGGCGAGTGGAGGCCTCATCTTGAGAGTATATTTGAGGAATAATGATAATAATAATAATAATAATGGAAGTTTTTGCGGGTGTGTTTGTTTGTTTGTTTATTATTTTTTTAATTTTCTTGTGGTGGAGTGGACATTTTTTTTTGAATTTTGCCTGAGTTTATGGTTTTTTGTAAACGAGGTAAATGTCTCTTTTGCCACGAGGAAATCACATGAAGAAGAGAGAAATGAGAGCAAATATGCCCCGAGTTGATGTAATTTCATGTTACAAGTTGTAATTATTATTTATAAATATTTTTGCTTTTTTATAAATTTTATCTGCTTGTTTTATAATTATTGTAGTTAGTTTTTAAATGATCCTTACCCATATATCTTATACACGTATATAATATATGCATGTATATACATGTAGAGGGTCGATTAATATACAATCACTTTTAAAACTAAAAGTTTGAGAACTACATAAACACATGTATCACTTAGCTGCTAGTATTATGTACAAGTACTTTTTTTGTTTATTGTAATTCTTTACTAATACTGGTTGTGTGTTAAACACATCAAAAACACAAATGTAGACTTATTTCTAGCAAAAGTGATTTTTTCGTACAAAGATCATGAAGTATCCAGGATGCGAAACATGTGTTTTAAGATAGGTATACATGTGTTTGTTATATTAAGAAAGGTTTCAAATATATTGTGGTAACAGTTCGGATGCAACATTATAGTTGCACATGTTGTTCATGCATCTCACTTGGACACATATTGTGATGCACCTTGGTAATGTTAAATGCATCATATATCGTAATTGGATGGCTCATCATTATAATGTTATGCGTACCATTGCATTTGCATTTAATTTAGACGTGTCATTGTATTAGATTAGACCCCTCAAATTATTTGTGATCGACATAGTCCAACATTTTCACTAGAAATAAAGTAATACTACTCAAATTAAAAAAATATATATCATTCTCTATTTATAATACAATTATTTTAAAGAGATAATTATTTACGGATAAAAGCCAATAATTACGTTTGAAACATTTTTACACTAAATTAACCTTATCATTTGAAATATGGATTACTCACTACGCGTAATATAGAATTCTCATTACTTCAGGTTTAGCACAGTAGAGTTTTTTAAGGCAATTATTACCACATATTTAGTATTTAGTCCTTCATATTTGATAACCTCCTAACATTATAAATTTAATAAAAATATGATTTTGTTTAAGTGGTCTAGTTTGTGAATACGAGCATAATATGTTTATATCATCCAAGTAAATCATATGAATTTAGTCAACACATATGTCAGTTAAAAGAAAAACACTTTATGTGAGACTATGATTTGAATCAAACTTATAGCATAACTTTACAAGTTTTTGATATTTTGTTAATGCATATAATTTATTAACAATATCATTCAATAATTCGTGAACAACAATTATGACTCCTATATAAAAGTAACCACCTTATAACTATCAATCAAATCAAGTTTACAATCAAAAATAATGTTAGTCGCTTCATACCCTCCAAGTGGGGTAAAGGAGATTATCAACAATTGGACCATATCACCATAAATTATGAATCTTCATAAAAGAACCACCAAATTTTAAATATCAATCAAATCAAAGTTTACAGTCAAAAAATAATGTAAGTCACTTCATACCCTCCAAGTGGGGTGACGGAGATTATTTATAAATGGACTAAAAGTATATGCAAAATAACTAAGATGTTCGAGTATTTACAATATATCATCATCCATATATTATTATTTTTTTATTTTTTAATTAAATAACATTTTTTATATTTTTATCATTATTTTTTTTATGTTCCACTCACAAGCACTTAAAATATATTAAAAACATTATAGGATTTTAAATATTGTTTCTTAAAAATACAGATTGAACAGTAAATTTTCTTTATCATTCATTCACAAATTATAACCATACCATATAATATAAGTTATACAGTCATCTGAGTAAAACAACAAAATAGATTTGAGACCGGAGGTAGATCTAGAGTTTGAGTGTGAGTAGGATAAAGTTAAAGTGTGATATAAATTTTTAGATTGGTTTAGAGTTTTAGTGTCATAAGGATATCTACAGATTTTAAATTTAAAACCAAAAATCTAGAGATAAGGATCCACAAGTTTACAAACTCATTGATAGGATATACACAGCTTTTAAATTTAAAACCCAAAATTTCTACCGGGGCTAAATAAAAAGCATCTTATTAGCGTATATAATTTGATTTTTCTATAATAATTTGCAATATTTTAACTTTTCTAAAAACCGAAAATACACCATTTCGTTTAGGTATCTTTTTTATGTGTGGGCATTAGATGTAAATTTTCTTATGACCAACTTTATAAAAAAAATATTATTCTATACTAAAATTATATTTTTTCGAACGAATGTCCACAAAATTTTTTTAAGAGAAAAATCAAATATATATGAAATTAGTTTTAGAATAAAAATTAGAAAATAAAATTGATCATTCGCTCATATGTAAACAACAGATCTTCCCCACATCCACCAAGTTAACTAGCGGATGTCGTGAAAACCAAATGTTTTTCAATTTTGCCTAGAAACCATTAAATTATTCAAATCCCACCTAGAAAGATTTTTATTTTTTATTTTTTTATTTTTATTTTGTCAAAACAGGGAGAGATAACCAAGCAGCAACCCCCTATACCGATCGAGTACATAGTAGCACCACAATGGCAAGCAGCACTAGGTACCAACAATCGATGATTATCAGTTTTGGACAACAACCGACCGACAATCGATGATTGTTAGTTTTGGACAACAACCGAATTCCATAGTGAGTCGAGGCAGCGATTGACCCAAGTCAAGTTCAGAATATGGATTGGGGTGAGCCACAATTTAGTTGAGGTAGTTTTGAGAACAGGTAAATGGTTTACAAGTGAGTTTCTTCCAAGATGTCATTCCCTTGTTTTCATTTAATGTTTTGGGTTGTAACATACGGAAAGTTGAGTGCTTTTTATAAAAAATTTTTGCCTATGCTGGGCGAGTTTTAAGTGTGTTTTTAGTGTATGCATGAAAATTTTCAATAAGTATAGGCCAAACACAAAAGAGGACGGAGACAGGGTAACTATTTATGAGTCGATTCCAAAATAGCAAACTTATTAAAAAAGTTGAAGAATTAATTGAGCTCACCGAGACTTTTGTTTGTTTATGAAACTGAATCGGTTTTGAACTATTTCTTTTGAAATTGCTTAAAAACCATTACTTAACGACGTAAGCTGAACTATTTCTCAACTTGCTCCTTTAAGTTTTTCATTCATCATCGTATTATATTGCAAAACAAATTATTAAATAAAATAATACTTTATAATTATGTGTATGTTCATGTACATGTACATATCTTAAAGATTGAATATCTTTTTCCCACAAACAATACCTCCTTGTATATGTTGAAGGGTGATGACAAGAAACATGTCATTGTTTTTGTGTATATATATATATATGTGTGTGTTTGTGTATGTATACATGAAACATGGTCCAATAAAGGTGCGGTGAACATGGTCCAATAAAGGCATGGTGCGTAACTATTGCACCATGGTTCATCGAGCATGTGAGTCACTTAATCGAGTCTAAGAGCCGAACCATTGACTTGGTCCAACTTCATCAAACCAGATTATATCTCCAACTCTTAATCATGACTAACACCACGAAAATATAAACATTCTTTATATAATCATTTATCTCAATTATTTTTCGGCAAACTCATGATTAAAAGCTATGTTATAAATATTTATCTTAGAATAATATAGGCTTATGTTTCAATAACTTTTGAAAATATGATTGTATTTATTTTAAATATGTATATTACGAAACAGGACAACTTATGGGTGTTGCCGTGTTGGGTAAAGGAGAACAAAATTTTAAATTAATATTTAATTATAATAATATCGAAATGGAATTAAATTAAATGAAAGTAGACATGACCATGCTACCCCATAAATATAACAACCTGGCTTTAAATATATATATTTTTTTGTGTACCAGATGCCTCTTTCTCCTCCGATTCCAACTCACTCACATTTTAAATAACTAATTTTCTTTTTCACTTTACTTTTCTATTTTTTTTTTCCTTCTTTTTTTCTGTGTGTATTCTACGAAACAAATGCAACTTAAGTTCCTAAAATATTTTTTTTATTGTTTAGTTACGGATCAATTGAACTCCAAAGTTTCGTACATTAAACAAGTAGTTTATTCATGTGTTATAGTAGCTCTTGTCGTTTATTTTGAAATTTAATAAAATGATTACATTATTTACGGCATTTTTAGAAAAGCTAAATTAGGCTTTCACTCTACAATAAATATTTATCAGAATCTACATATTAGGCAATAAATTTTCAGAAATATTTCGAATAAAGTACTGAAAGATTTATAAACTAATGATATCTTAAGTATACATAGTAGTGTTTCTTTATAATGAAATCAAAATTTTTAAATTGTCAAGATGAAAATAATGTAAAGTTAAGATTATGCTTAAACGAATATATTTGAGTAGTTATTAAAAAAGTTGTCAATGTGAGGCTAGCCCATTTAGTAGAGGCTTTACTTTTTAAAGTTGGGTTCAAACCCAAACAATAGTGTAATTTGGTATAGTGTAAGACTATGATATATTTGTTGTTAAAAAAATTAAAAAAAAGTTTTGTTAAAAGGATAATAAATGCGGGGTGCATTTTCATGGAAAATTGAAAAAGAATGTTACACCCAATAAAGGTTTTAGATAATTTATCAAACACTCATCTCCATGCTTAGAGGGACAACATTCTCTATCCCAACGCCCCTTTGTTAAGAAAATGTTTTTTTAAGCGGCAAATATACGATCCTGTTTTGAATGATATGTGTTATCTTAATTGGCTCCACCTATCTGTTTTCCAGTCGGGACCGTACCCCCAATCCCCTCAAGAGGAAACTCATTGCTGAAAAAACCCACTGTCTCAACTCTGAGCATTTTGTTAATAGTGAGACTTGAACCCATAACCTTCTAATATTTACATGTCATGGGTACCTCACCTTAACCGGTTAGGCTAAGGATCATTGGTCTTTGTTAAGAAATGTATTTGTTCACATTTGTTACATTTTCGTGTAACAAGTTTATAAAAATGTTGAAGTATGTATCTCATGACTTAGAGAAAACTTATATACATTTTTTTTATATAACAGGAACTCTCTCTCATTCCATAAAATACAAGTCACCTAATAAGACTCTTTGAGCGAGAGGTTACCCTGTCAACAGTCTCTCGACCCTATCTTTCGTAGCATGCATTCCCATCCGATCTATCCTATGAGATAGAGATAAGGTTTGACTTCGTCTCATTTCGTAAGCACAAAACAAACATCAAAATACTAAGCAGATCATAGTCATCAAAATACAAGAAACAATATTAATGTATTTATTGTCTATGATTTTAGTTCAATGTAAATTGTTACAATTCATGTTAATGATTTAACGTATAATTGTGACTATGATTCGATTTTTAAAATAATAAAGTTGGGTGATCCTATTAAATCAAACATTGAGTTATGTGCAAAAGTTTGAAGTTTGTATGAAGGGATTTGTTGTCCGTTGGCTTCTTTCATGGATGAATACGTACTTCCACACAAACAACGTGACTTCAATGTCTTTTTCTCTTTACTTTGACCAACCAATCATTATTTTCCTTATCAATATAATAAAACATTACAAATAAAAGAAACTAGATATTTCCCCCGCCCGTAGCGCGTGAACTCCTGCTATGATCCCTAATATTAAAGCACGGGTGCCTAAGACGCTGCAACGGTTATCGTTACAACGACTTTCATTTCAAAGTAAAACCCTCGGACATCTAGAAAAGCAAAAAACAAGCAGCCACGACTTTACTCCACTATAAAACTCTAAAGCATACTCCGTCGTAAAAGTGACATAATCATTCAAAAAGCAAATAAAACAAAAAACAAACAAACCACAAAATATAAAAAAACAGAAGTTACGCATCAAAACCCTAACATACCCAATTCAATTTGTTAAACTAATGTTTACGAAAC
>CM046427.1:59318030-59332310 GCA_025506505.1 Flaveria sonorensis
GAACATGAGACTGTCTCTTCTCTATCTAGGCGTCAAAATAGATCTATCATTTTCTTCCTCTCTTTTTTCTAGAATAGAAGTATGTATCTTTTCATCCTTACATCATTTTCAAGTTAAATAGTTTAATTTAAGATAACTTTAATAACAAAATAATATCAGTTTTAGTAAAAAAATTACAAACTAAATTAAAAATTAATAAAAGATCAAATATCAAAATACAACTAGAGGAGAGGGATTCAATCTATTGTGATATAAATACGTCTTGAATATGTTCCATAAGATCATGCAGAAGCTAGCGTGGGTTTTGTAGCAACGTAAATCCATGAGAATTTTTATCGCCGATCAACTTCTTTATTGATTGGAGGATCTTCAATGCGCTTGGGATATATAACTATGAATCCAATGATCGTTCAGGAATTATCAGAATTGATTTGAACAAGTATTGATCACGGAATTATCAATACTTGGTGTTTAATCTATTAAAAATATTAAAATCACTAATCAAACAAATAAAATAAGAATAATCAAACCGAGAGAACATAATAATGTTGATCGTATTGCTTTCTTGTTGCTATTGATGTTGCTTGATCTTGAATACAATGATTCAGATAATGATTACTGATGATTCTAATGATTCTTAACTGTTGTTATGTATATTCTATGTTATTGATCTCGTATATATATATATATAGAGATCTAATTCTGTTCTATTGCTAGCTATTTTGTTGCTATAATTAAGCTAATTAAACTTATCCAAATCCTCGCCATGTTTATCGGCTTAGGAATTTGAGATTTACAACGAATCTAATATGAATAAAGTTGTTGATGTGACGTGGAATATTCGCTTGAATAATATGTCTTCCGTCGCCATTAATGTTGTTGTTTTGCCACATTGACTTGTTGACTTTATGTTGACTTCCGGAGTTAAATTGATCTTCCGTAGGAATTTACTCTTTCGCAGGTAGTCTGTCTTCCGCAGCAACTGATGTACTGTACTTGTTCTTGTGCTTCCGTAAAAGTTCTTGTCTTCCGCAGCAATCCCTCCAGCAGCTTCACTTGTTCTTTTCTTGTTCAGCTGAAGTTGTTCTTTCGTATGAGATCCACGGATGTACATTCTTCAGTTATGTTCCTGAGAACATCTACGGAAGAACACTTTATTCATCCGCAGTTGTTCCAACAATCAATTTTCCAAATTGACACAGTTTAATGTTTTTTGCACATTCACACATACATTCTGAAATATATTATATCATAGATGAATATATTAAATGAAGTGCAAAATAAATGTTATTTAATTCATAAACACAATGATAATCAAATATATTCATATTATATCATCAAAGGCAATAATTACAATCATGATTACAAGAGTGATCTTATCATCTAAACCTATACATGAGTTCTATCCCTAACAGTACTCCCCCTTAGGTTTAGACTTTAGTAATCATTGGTTTAGCACTCTAAGCTCATTCACTCTTGCCAAAATCTTTGATTTGAAGTAGTCTGCAGCAGCTTGTTGATCTTCATACTTGCATTTAATCTGCCTTCTGCTCATCCTCTTCCATGTCTTGAATTCCATACCCAGGACAACTTCTTCAGTGGTGAGTGTTGCAACAACACTATTGTTTGACACCACCTCCAATTCGTCCTGTTCTAAAATCCTCAACTCTGTTATTGGTTTTATTTCAGTCCCAATAAGCTGACCAGCTTCATACTTTCTCCTCTTATGGGCCTTGGCATGCAATTTGTCTATGACTTGGATAAGATGTACATATAAGCACAAGTCATTCTGAGATTGTTGATCTTGCAACCTTGGAAAATATTTGTCGTACAGATAGGAGGTATAGCTTGGGTGCAGCAATTTTATTTCTACTGGGTCAAAAATTCTTATACTGGCTGCTTTCTTTTGAGGATCATTCCTTAGTAGAACCAGTTCTTATTCTTTTCTACATATCCCCAGTCAGTAATGGGGAATGTAAACTGGTTGCCTTCTATTGTCTTGACTGATGCATAAGCTTTGTCTTCAGCTCCAACTCTCTTCAAAAATTCTTCATCAACCAATAGAGATTTGGGCTGAGACTTCTTGAGCTTTCTCTTCATGTGTTCTGCATCAACTAGTCTTGCTTCTTTGAGAACATTTCCCTTGAACTTGTGACTCAGTTTGGTCACAAGACCGGAGAAGTCTCTTCCTCTTGGACTTATGGGGTAATTGGTGATGGGAATGTTTTGTAGTGTATGAAGGTCTACATCTGGCAGTGCTAGAAGGAATTCTACTCGTGGAAAGTATTGCACCATGCCAGATGCCCTTTTAATCAGTGCACAGTCCCACTCACCATCATATTTCCAAGCTATTACTTGATTCTCCTTTGCTTCTTCAGGCCTTGTGATGAGATCAAAGAATTGTATTAATGTACATTTTTGCTCAGTGATCTCTCTAACAGCAGTGCCTAGAGGCCAGATCTTATGTGGGACTAAATCCATTGGCTCTCTGATCATTTTCTCCTTTCCTTTATGCATATCTTTGGCTTTGACCATGGTAAGTTCAGCAGGGGTTTGAATTGGTAGTTGTTGATAGGCAGGGTTGGGAGCTTCAAATCTGAATTTTACACCAGTGTCTAGCTCTACTTTCATAACATGATCCATCATTGCTCTGAGCTCACCAACTGTTCTTCCCTTTAGCTCATAGGGCATATAATTATGGCTTTGCAGCCAGCATGTCATATTATACTTAGTGAGCTTGATTGTTTCACAGTGGCCCAATTCCTTCCTGATCTTCTCCATAGCTTTGTACTTGGAGAATGTTTCATAAGTGCAGACTGGAAGCATCAGTCTTGCAGCATCAAATTCTTTTAAAGCTTTAACCATTTCTCCTATATTCATCTTCTCGACCAAGTCATATGGAAATCGATGATTGATTAATTGCATGAACATGGAGGACTGTGGTCGTTCTTCTAGTATGTCATTAGTAGTTAGTAACTGTTCTTGTTTGTCTTCAGTTAGTTCTTCCCAGTCTTCATCACTGTCTTCTTGATGCTGTATCACTTGGGTTTGCTGCTCTGGAGAATCTGATTTTATCTTTTTTAATGATTCTCCAGCAACATCGTCATCTTCCCTAGATATTTCCTCTTTCTGGTGTAAGTGATCATTGCTGAATCACTTTTGTTCTTTTCAGCTTCAGTCAATTTCTTCTTCAACCTTTCAATCTCATCATCTTTCAGTTTCAGTCTTTCAGCTTGTTCATCGACCAAATCATTCAAAGCATCAACTACTTCATTATTCATCACTACATCTTCCCTCAAACTCTTCAATCTACTCTCCGGCTTCTCTATTAATTCATCTTTCTCCTTCACCTCCTTCTTTAACCTTCTTATCTTTTCTAGCTTTTTGTTCCCTTTCAGGACAAGGTTGTTGTATTCTGCCACCAAATAGCTTTTGCTTACATTGATTTCTTCTTCATTCAGGTCATTCTCATTGTAGGCAATGATATCAATGTAAGCACTCTCTTCTTGCTCGACTTCCTCTTCTTTATCTTTCTCTTCTACATCAATACAGACTTCTTCTGTATCTCTATCATTAATAGCTTCATCAACATCCTCATCAAGGTGGAGTTCTTCTGTTGGTGTTGGGCTGTCAATGGGTTCAGTAGGAGTGGGTGAGATGGTTGGTTCAGTTGGTGGTAGATGAGATATGGGCTCTGTGGCACTAGTATCAATTGATGTTATGGAGATTGGTGAGTGTGGGAGTGAAGGTTGAGTTCCATCCTGACCAACTACTTCAGTAGAAGCAGTGTTGATTGATGTTGGTGATTGGCCAGGAGAGATGGGTTCAGTATTCTCACTTGAAGATGCCAAGTGGATGGGTGATGGTAGTGGCTGTGATTCTTATTGGGGTGATTTGGGTGAAGTGTGTTGTGGTGTTTGAGGTTGGGAGTGTGTGGTAGATGGGGCTGATGAGCTTTCAGTTTGTGGTTCCTCAACCCACAGCAGCTCCTGAGGAATGTCCTCATTCTCATCTAGTACATGAGCAAACATCTCCACACCTCCTCTTTCGTACTGCCCTTTCAGTTTATTGAGAAGGGATTTGCTCAAATGGCTCTGTACACCTATATCACCTTCTCTCTCCACTTCGGGAATTTGTTCATTGATCATCAGTTGGAGGAACCGAGGGAACAGAACATCTTGTTCTCCTTATGCACTTGCATATGATCGCAAAGGCAGTTCATAATATATTTGGCATAATTATAGGTTCTTCCTTCAAAGATTCTTGTGATCCCAGATGAGATGTGGCGTGAGAATCTATCTAACCCAAACTTCCAGTTGGAGATGCACTTAAGGTAAGTATGACAGAGGAACCAGTAAGGCTTGCATAGCCTACCCTTCTTGATTTCTCCGTGTTCATAGTCACCATCGTAGCCCATCAATTGAATACCTTCTGGATGTATTCATGGTCAAATACATCCGGATGACCTTGTTCAGCCTCTCCCAGTTCTAGGGCACTGCAGATTATGCCTTCGTTTACCCAAAGGGGTAAGTTCCCAATGGTCGCAGTGATCATGGTTCCTTCATCTCCTTCGACTATTACAGCTGTATTCCAGAAATCTATCATGTGGGATAGATAGATGACTGAGTCAGCAGTCAACACGTAGAAGAGTCGTGTTCTTCTCAGGTATCTTATAATGTCTCTGCATTCATCCTCCACATCTGGATTCAGAAATACACAGACATTGTGATCTTTTACGAACCGATTAGCCATGGTGATAGTGGTGTTAGCCTAGTGTTCGATGTAGACGATGAAGAAGGGGGTTTTGGATGAAGAGGTTTTTAAGTCAGAGTGTTTTGAAAATGAATAGAAAGGCCAACGGTCGAAGTACCTTTTTATACCTTTTCAGACACCCATTTACAATTTTTTACCCCTCAAATTTTTTTTACCTCTCCGAGGTTATTAACTATGCCTAATAAATAATTAATAGCAGTTAATGATCACATAATTAAGCAAAGTATAATATCCACGAAAATCATAGTTTTCTGTTTCTTCCGTACTTTATCTACGGAAGTGGACCCATTCTGTCTTCCGCAGAAGCATCTGCGGATGAACAGATTTCACTGTATCTACGAAAGATAGCTCATGTCTTCCGTAGTACACCTGCGGTTCCAAAGGGAATTAATTGATTAGTTATACTACTCAGATTAAGGGAATTAATTGATCAGTTATACTCAGATTCACGAGGCACTACTCCCCCTAAATTTGTGATTAATCATCTACGGATGAGTTTATCAAAAATTTATACGAAGATCGCATGATTAGTGAAAGTGTAACTGAAAATCACATGAGTATAGTGTTTAGTGGCAGGCAATTGGTTGAGAAACTAAGGATCATACTATATATCAGACACATTCCTGCTTATTTTGGTTGAGTGAAAACCTACTAGATCTAGTGCAAATTGCAAATATGGTGATCCGCAGAAGTTCAACCTAGAGTGTATGTTAGGCATGTTCGGCTAGTTATCATGTTTTGGTAAGAATTAAAGATAAACAAGGATGAATGCATCATGCAAGGTGTATGAAAGTCTGTCTCCCAGATTGTGATCAAGTCATCACTTTATCACACATAGCATGTTCCGTAGATTATAAGCTTTATCTTAAGATTTCTTTGAAATCTTATTAATGCCTTTTATGAATACTCTTTGAATACTATGTAGTTGATCCTTTAGGATTCTTTTGGGAGCAGTTCTTTTTGGGAACTTTTAATGATCAGCATCAGGTCACCAGGTCTTTACTTACATAAAACAAAGGTGCCCTTTGACCCAGGTCTTTGCTTACGCAAAACAGAGGGTCATGATGCTCAAAGATAGAGGTTATAAGGTGTTACAACATAGTAAGTGTGCATAAGTGATGAGTTGTGTACTTTCTGATGAGACTTACTTGTTAACTCCTCATAATGACTTGTCCATACCAAGTCATCTTGGCTTTATTTGAGCATGACATAGCTTATTTTCCACTCAGGATGAACCTATTCACATATTCAACACATCAGATCAGTAGTTAGTTGGTTGGGTGCAGGCATGATATATGTCATGTTTATAGCATACTATCATATCCGTAGATTATCAAAATCCTTACACATAAGTTTATGTTGTATCCTCATATGAGCACAGTTAATGAGCCTATATACCTGTTGTTAATGTTTTGAACTTATTCTAAGTTGATCATGCCTAATGATTCAATTAAGAACTTAAATCTTACTGAATCAAAGGCCTTAGTGAATAAATCAGCAAGCTGATTTGTTGTGTCCACTTTGATCAACTTAATTAGTCCCTTTTCTGAGCAGTCTCTTAGAAAATGATATCTAATTTCTATATGCTTAGTTTTACTATGTTGGACTGGATTAGCAGTGATAAACATAGCAGCTGAATTGTCTATATATATTGGTGTCTGGAGAAAATTGTAACCATAATCAAGTAATTGATTTTGTAACCATAGAACCTGGGAGCAGCCTGCTGAAGCAGCTATGTATTCAGTCTTGGCTGTGGATACTGAAACATTTGTCTGCTTTTTGCACTGCCAAGACACAAGTCTTGGTCCTATGAATTGACATCCTCCAGTTGTTGATGTTCTATTGTTGTTGCATCCTCCGTAGTCACTGTCTGAATAGGAGTAAAGCTTGAAGTTTCCATCTTTGGGATACCAAAGTCCAAGTGATGGTTTCCCTTTGAGGTATCCGAATATTCTCTTTACTGCATTCATGAGACTCCTTTGGATCTGCTTGATACCTAGCACACACACAAACAGCAAACATTATGTCAGGTCTACTAGCAGTTAAGTACATTAATGATTCTATCATAGATCTATATAATCTTTGATCAATAGACTTCCCTGTTGGATCTGGTATAATTTTATCTATAGTAGATGCTGGTGTTTTGCATGATGCACAGTCTGCAAGGTTGTATTTATTCAGTGTTTGAAGGATATACTTTTCTTGATTGATGAAGTTGTCATCTGTTTTCTGATGAACTTGTAATCCTAAGAAGAAAGTTAATTCTCCCATTGAGCTCATCTGAAACTCAGATTGCATTAAGGCTTCAAACTCTTCACAGAGTCTCTTGTTTGTTGATCCAAATAAGATGTCATCAACATATATTTGAATAACTAAAAGATCTTGATGTTCGTGTTTGAGGAAGAGTGTCTGGTCAATTGTTCCTCTCTTGTATCCATGTCTTAGGAGAAACTTGGACAGTGTTTCATACCATTTTCTTGGTTCTTGATGAAGTCCATATAAAGCTTTAGCAAGCTTGTACACCCTGTGAGGGTAATCAGGATCTTCAAACCCTGGTGGTTGAGAAACATAGACCTCTTCAACAATTTTACCATATAAGAAGGCACACTTTACATCCGTTTGGTAAACTATGAACTTCTTATATGATTCATATGCCAAAAACACTCTTATTGCCTCAATCCTTGCAACTGGTGTAAAGACTTCATCATAGTCTATGCCTTCCTCTTATGTGTAGCCTTGTGCAATTAGCCTTGCTTTGTTTCTGATTATTATTCCCCTGTCATCTAGCTTATTTTTAAATAACCACATTGTGCCAATGGGATATTGGCCTTCAGGGAGATCAATTAGATTCCACACCTTCTGTTTCCTAAATTGCTAAAGTTCTTCTTGCATTGCTTCAATCCAGCTGTTGTTTTTCAAGGCTTCTGTTATGTTGGGAGGAACTACTTGTGATAGAAAGCAGGAGAATAGACAAGTGTTTGTAGCTTCCCCTTGTCTTCTGGTAGTTCTGTTGTGGAGGTCACCTATCATGTTATCAATTGGGTGATAATTATATGCTCTAACTGTTGGTAAATCATTAACTTGGATGGATGAATCCAGGTTTGTGATGTTGGTTGTTGGAGATGAGTTTAGTTGTGATGGAGAGTCAACAAAGTAGTTCATCTCATTTTCTGGTGCAACTGTCTGAGTTTTTGCAGAAACATGTATGCCTTCTGGGGTAGTGGACATGTCTTCCGCAGCAGGGACTTGATCAGCTGTAGTCTCTGCAGTAGATATATCTGTATGTGGCAATGGTGTGAGGTGGGTTGAGGTGATTTGGTCCTTGGGGGATTTCAGACCATCATCTGTGGAAGTAGAGACATCTGCGGAAGTAGATGGTACTTCTGCTGATGTGCATGGTGTAAGATCATCCGAACCATCTTTACTTGTTTGAGCTTATGTACCAGGTTCATTGTCACTTTGGTTCTCTGAAGGAATGACTCTGGGTGGATCAGCTGTAAATGGTACACCCATATTTGGAAGGACATAGGGGTGACATGTATCTGCAGCACCTGTCACATTAAGATAACCAGAGTTAAATGAGTTAGTTAATGCATCTATATCAAACAGCCAAGATGATCCTTTCACTGACTGTGGAAATAAGGATTCATCAAAGGATACATTAGGAGTTTCTTCCACTATGTTATCATGTGGAATATAGACTCTATATGATTTAGATGTTGATGAGTAACCAACAAAGAAACCATCATAGGCTTTTTCAACAAATTTTCCTAACTGTTCTTTTGTGTTAAATACAGATACGTGACACCCAAAAGCTTTAAGATATCCTACAAAAGATTTTCTTTTAAACAGAAGTTCATAGGGTGTTTTATTATATTCTTTGACAATCAAAGTTCTGTTTTGAACAGTGCAGGCTGTGTTCACAGCTTCTGCCCAAAATGTTATTGGCAGATGTGAGTCAGCTAGCATTGTTCTTGCTGTTCAATTAGAGTTCTGTTTCCCCTCTCAGCAACTATATTCTGTTGAGGAGTTCTTGGAGCACTAAATTGCCTAGCTATGCCTTTATCCCTGCAAAATGAGTTTAAGACATAATTAACAAATTCAGTTCCATTATCACTTCTCAGTATCTTGATTCTTAGATCAAGTTGATTTTCTATCTTAGTGATGAACTCCATTAAATTTCTGATGTTTCACTTTATGTTTTAAGAAAAATACCCAAGTAAATCTAGTGAAATCATCAACAATCATCAACAGTACTGCCTTTTGCCAATGCTTAACACATTGTGGGACCAAAAAGATCCATGTGCAGTAACTTTAGTGGTGTTGTGTTTGTGTTAATTGTTTTGGACTTATGTGATATTTTATGTTGTTTGCCTTTATAGCATGATAAACAGTTATTAGAACAGTAAAATTCTTTCTTGGAACACCAATGACTAAGTCATTTTTCACCAATTTATTCATGTTCTTCATGTTGGAATGAGCCATCCTTCTGTGCCAGAGTTGTGCTTCATCTTCTGATGATTTAAAGATCAGGCATGTTTCTTTGCTTGTTAGTGTTGTGTTGTTCATATCCAACACATAGGTGTTACCTTTTCTTGGTGCTTTAAGAAGGATCTAGTCTTCTGGAATTTTGAAACCTGGCTTAAGAATGTAGCAATCAGAGTTATCAAAGAAAGTAGTATAGTGTTGGTCAAGATTTGTGATACACTTAGTAAGTTAAACTGTAAGTTTTCACAAAAGTTAACTTTTTCAAACTTTAAAACTCCATTTGTTACCATTCCTTCACCAGTAATTTTACCTCCCTTCTTATCCCCACCAAATGCTACATATGAAGCATTCTTATGTTTGAAGTCCTGCAAGAGGGTGCAGTCTCCTGTCATATGTCTGGAACAACCACTGTCAATATACCACTTGTTGTCAGCCCTCCTTGGATGTTCCTGTAAACAAAAATGAACTTAGTTAGACTTAGGAGCCCAAGCCTTGCTGGTCTTGGGCTTGACATTGTTATCTAATGTATCAACTTTCTCATGAATAAGACTTGAAGTTTCTAGATTAGTTGTACAGTCTGTTAATTCATTATGTTTAGTTTGGGATGAGGATGTAATGGTTGATGAAGTTGAGGTGATGTCTTCTTGATTCATACTGACTTGGTTAGTCATTTTTGTTTGAGACTTCTTCTTTGATGTGGATGATGAGGAATGCCAGAAAATGTTTCTGCATCCTTTGCTTTGGACTTAGGCATATCATTGCCTTTGTCAAAGTGATCAAAGAAGTTGTCTTCTTCCTCAAGTGCTACCTTTTTGTGTGGTGCATTCTTTTGCACTTGTGATTTCTCCTTCTTATTCTTTAATTGCACCTCAGCAACTTTGTTGTTTTTCTTAGTAACTTTCTGTTCTTGTTGTTGTTTCTTTTGGTTTGAATCTCTATCATCTTCAGAAGATTGTGAGTCTGACTCAGAGGTATCTACTTTCTTTGTCTTGACAATCTTTGTTTTGTTCTTCTTGTTGAAGTAGCATTCCTTTGTAGTATGGTTGTTTTTGTTGCATATTGCATAATATTTGTTGAAGTAACAATCTGAAGTCATGTGATTGTTCATGTTACATATTGAGCAATAGCTGCTGAAGTAGCATTCTTCTGTGCTGTGGTTGTGCATGTCACACCATTTACAGTAAACTTCATCTTCACTGTCAGATGCATTCCTTTTCTTTGCCTTCTTCTTGCTATCAGTTTTTGCTTCTTTAATTCCTTTTCAAATTTAGCTGCTGATGAGTCTTTTCCTCTTCCAGACATGATATCAAAAGGTTCTTGTGTTGTATCTTTTGTGTCCTTTTTCTTAGTCTGTTCTGATTTCTTCCGCAGATGATCTGCGGAAGTTATGTTCTTTTCTCCTGATCCTCTTTTTGCTGACTTTTCTTTATTTAGTTATTGAATGCATGTATGCCTTCATTTAATTGCTCAATCTTGTGTGGATTGTCTTTAGCATATTTCTTTGTTTTTGTGGATAGGGTAGTTTAAGTTCATTTAGTACCTTTGGAATTGAGTATTCTTTTAACACAGTTTTATCCTTACCCAACCCAACATTATTAGTCTCAGCCTCTTCATCTAAGTCATCACAGTTGTCATAATCAAATTCTGACAGCTCGGAGTCTGATGAACTAGATTCAGATGACTCAGTATTATTAAGTTTATCTGATGACTCAGGTATGAAGTGATTAGATAAACTGTTGGTCATTGACTCAGTAAAGGAATATAATTGTTGGTAACTGGTGGTGCAACTACATGAAATCCCAATCCTGACTTGTTCTTAGACTCAATATGAGAGTTTAACAGTTTCTCATACTGTTGTGATGACAATTGGAATTTTTGCAGTTTCACCTCAGTAGATGCATGTTCTGACATAGATTTGGTTAAAGATGTAGTCAGATGCTCAACTTGTGCTTTTAGATTGTATTTTGAGATACAAGTTTATCTAAATCCTTTTGTAAAGAATTAATTTTGACTTGATAAAGTTTGTGTTCTCTAACATGAGATTCATTTAAGAGTAAGGTTTCTTTTACTTTATCAGCCAATTGTTGAGCATGTGTTCTATATCTTTCTACTTCATCTATGCAAGAAGGGAAACACAACTTTCTCTTACCTCAGTGGCCATTGGAGGGACTTTGTTTTCCATATTGGCCATCAAAGCTTGGTTTTCAGCAAGTACTTCCTTCTCATACATGCTCCAATCAAAGTACCATCCTGCAAAATAATTAAACCAGTTTCTTTAGTGTTAGAGATACCTGCTGTATTGTTTGGTGGGGATGCATTGGTTAATAGTGGTTGTGTGAAACTCCTTTGACTAGGCTGTCTTGAGTCAGTTGACTGCTGTTGGCTGTTATTGCACTCCCTTGAAAAGTGTCCAAACAGATTGCACTTAAAGCATCTACTTTGGACTAATCTACACCAATTTTTGTTGTTCTTCCTCCAACAGACAATCCTTTGTTTCTTTTCATGTACATCTTGGCTCTATAGGCAATCATTGCCATTTGCCATTGCAGATCCATCTCTTCCACTTCATCAGGATGAATTCTTCTAGATCTTGTTGACAAAAGTGAGCAGAGTCAAGGTGCTTCCTAGATAAGCCTGAAAGCTTGAGCTGAAAGCTGCAAAGGTAGCTTTCTATTCTTCAGTCTCCAGAACCATAGTAATTGGTTTTGTTTGATTGTTATTCTTCTTGTTTTAGATTCATCAGACTTTCCTTTTGTCTGTTTGTGCTGATTGCTTTGAGTTCTTGATTTTGAAGGCTTTGCTGCGTAGAAACTTGTTTCTCCTTCCTATTTCACCTTCATCACTAGAGTTGTCTTCATCTTCATTGCAGATGAATGCACTGCCAGTATTCTTCAGTTCTTTGAATTGATAAGGTGCTATAGGTGCTTTCACACTTTTGTTTCTTGTCTTTTCATCCAGCTCTAATGCTTCTACTTTTGCCACTAGAGTGTCTAGACCTATTGTTTTTAGATCAGTAGTATTTTTAAACATGGACACAGTCTGTGTCCAGTTTTTAGGCAAAGAATGAAGCATCTTTTTATTCAATTCTTCATGCTGTACTTAAGTTCAAGGATGTTCATCTCTGTAACAAGTTGCATGAATCTATGCAATTGTTGAGGGACTGACTCACCCGGAATATGATGGAATGTTTCATATTATGCACGGAGAGTATCCTTCTTTATGCTTCTAATCTCGTCACTACCTTCACACAGAGTGTGTAGGATTTCCATAAGAGTTAGCTGTTTTGTATGATTCACACCTGATCAAGAGTTCTTCAGGCAAAGCCATAGTAAGCATACTATAAGCTTTGATGTCAATCTTGACTCTCTTGGCATCATCAGGTGATAGATTCTTTAAACTGATGGGTTGATTATTATCCTTATAATCCGCTCCTAAGGCAGGTGGGATATAAGGTCCTTCGGTAATCAAAGCCCATAAGTCAGAATCTGTGTAATTAACATGATTCCTGAACCGGATTTTCCAGGTTTTAAAATCAGATTTGTTTTCTAGTTTAGGAGGTTGATAAGCACCAACAACTGAGTTACTCATGTTAGTTAATTTGAAAAACAGTGGTTTTATTTTAAAACTGAATTCGATTAAACTAATCAAAGCTGATAGATCAATTGATGTAATCAATGAGCACCGCTCTGATACCACCTGTGAATCCAAGGATCGTTCAGGAATTATCAGAATTGATTTGAACAAGTATTGATCGTGGAATTATCAATACTTGGTGTTTAATCTATTAAAATACTAAAATCAACTAATCAAACAAATAAAATAAGAATAATCAAACCGAGAGAACTCAATAATGTTGATCGTAATGCTTTCTTGTTGCTATTGATGTTGCTGATCTTGAATACAATGATTTAGATAATGATTACTGATAATTCTAATGATTCTTAACTGTTGTTATGTATATTCTATGTTGTTGATCGTATATATATATATATATATATATATATATATATATATATATATCTATATATATATATATATATATATATATATATATATATATATTTATATATATAGAGAGAGAGAGAGAGAGAGAAAGAGATCTAATTCTATTCTATTGCTAGCTATTTTGTTGCTATAATTAAGCTAATTAAACTTATCCAAATCCTCGCCATGTTTATCGGCTTAGGAATTTGAGATTTACAACGAATCTAATATGAATAAAGTTGTTGATGTGACGTGGGATATTCGCTTGAATAATATGTCTTTCGTCGCATTAATGTTGTTGTTCTGCCACGTTGACTTGTTGACTTTATGTGACTTCCGGAGTTAAATTGATCTTCCGCAGGTAGTCTGTCTTCCGCAGCAACTGATGTACTGTACTTGTTCTTGTGCTTCCGCAGGAGTTATGTCTTCCGCAGCAATCCCTCCAGCAGTTTCACTTGTTCTTTTCTTGTTCAGCTGAAGTTGTTCTTCCGTATGAGATCCACGGATGTACATTCTTCAGTTATGTTCTGAGAACATCTACGGAAGAACACTTTATTCATCCGCAGTTGTTCCAACAATCAATTTTCCAAATTGACACAGTTTAATGTTTCCTGCACATTCACACATACATTCTGAAATATATTATATCATAGATGAATATATTAAATGAAGTGCAAAATAAATGTTATTTAATTCATAAACACAATGATAATCAAATATATTCATATTATATCATCAAAGGCAATAATTACAATCATGATTACAAGAGTGATCTTATCATCTAAACCTATACATGAGTTCTATCCCTAACAATAACTATTCATCATCTTTAACATCATGCTATGTAATTTTACGCAAGCATATATTATATATTTAATTAAAGAAGATTGCGTTGCACATATAGGTAATCGAACCAAAGACTAACGAGTCTAAGTACATCAAAAGGCGTCCAACGTATTCTTGCTACTCTTGTGCTTTCTTGAACTCATTGGTAGAGCTTTACGATATCATACAGATCAGATATTGTGTTAGCAA
>CM046427.1:59332410-59342410 GCA_025506505.1 Flaveria sonorensis
ATAAAAGCCTCACAAAAACAATGACACACAAGTACATTTCATAAAATAAAAGGAAAACAAAATTTGCGTTGTTCACTAGACCAATGTGATCGAGCTACGTCCTGTCAACTATAGGATCATATATCATTATTTCACTTTAGCTTTACAACTATAGAGAGAGATATAAGCCACATGTCGCATTTGACATGTTAACCAAGCCATAAAATTCTCTACATGTTATATATGTGATTTTCTTGTGTTTTGTGGGTGTTAAGTTGCAATTTAAGGATTGACCATAAAAAGGCGTCCCCGCCAACTCGACACAAGCTTGTTTCGTTAGATGTGAGATGCTAATCGAGGGGGTTGCACGTACATATTGACTACCGCCACGGTTATGTCAAGGCAACAGATTACCCTCCACAACTCAACAAAATTTTATCTAGTTAAGTTTGAGTATTGGTGTTTTCTATTAGTTTAGGAGTAGTACACAGGGTAGTTTTCTAGTGAAAATTAGTATTTCCAAGGTTAGTAGGTAGAATATGTCTACATGCATTTTTTAAACGACGTTTGAAATTACCTTTAATACCAAGTGAGTCTTTCTGAAATGGAATGTCGACCGTCCACATTAATTTGATGCTTCAAAGTTGACGTGTTCAGATGCAGCATCAAGAAGAAAACTTATCATTATGAGAAACCTCTTGAGTTAAGTTTAAATTTTAAGTCCTAAAAAATTTTGAAATCAAACAATCACCCCATATCATAAAACCAGAAGAAGTTGATTGTCTATATGCATTTAACCTTAATTGTTATTTCCTAGAAGATAGATAAAAGAATTTCTAAGTTAGCGAAGTATCTTTATGAACTAAAAACAAGGTTCTAGACAAAGAATTAATGAAAACAAAAGCTATGCTTTAATTTTAAAGTAGTTTTGCTCAAAGTTAAAGTATTATGCACCATAATAGTAAATCAAGATAATGTTATTATATTTATTGATTTTATTGGTTAATTGGATTATATAGTTCAAGTGCACGACTTACAAGATACTAATGAAGTTGAAGACATTAGATATAGGTGTAAAATTTATGCTTAAAGATTTAGTACATCTCAATCTTCATTATAATATGAATGTATTATTAAATTATAAAGAATGGTTTTAAGTAGTTGTGAGTGAAAAAAGAATTATAATATTATATACATCTGTATATTTGGAAAAACATTGTTCAATCCTTATAAATTGTTAATATTTTTGAAAATTATTGTGAGTGTAAGAGAGAAATGATAATGATATGTATAAAAAATATTATTTAATTAAAATGAAAAGAAAAAAATATAATCATTTTTAGTGTAGTTATAAAAATGAGGATGAGAAATAGGATGTGAATACTCTTAGATACCTTCTTTACATGAATAGAGGTTGTCGAAAACAATAATGGTCATTTTGTAACAAGGAAACCAATGATTCTTATTCCAAGAGTTGATGTGAGATGTCTAAGACAATTAAAAATGAGAAAGCTTTGCGTTCGAGTCTCACTCTGGGCAAAAATATTTAGAGTTAAACCAGTGGTTTTTTCCAGTTGTAGGTTACTTGCTGAGGGGCTTGGGAGTGTGGGCGTGATCAGAAAACGGATAGGTGGATCCGATTAAGATAACACATATCCTACGAAGCATGTCGTACATTTGTTGTGGCTAAGAAAGTAACGTATAGATATCTTGATGGGTTTGGACTTATGCAAACCAACTATCACAACACTAGAAAAAATACCTTGTTATGTCTAACAAAACAAGTATAAAGACCCAACTTACCAAACATGACTAAATATCAAATTACTTAAACTTAACCGGCCAGATTTCATATTTCATTCGGTGAACATTTCTTAGGCCATCTATGCATTCATCTTTGCAGTCTTGTGTATGCAGAGTTTAAGGTGTCTTAAGCAAAATGTAAATATCTTTATAAAAGTGTGAGGTTCTACTAAATGTCATTTAACTCGTGAAAAATTAAGTTCTACTAAATTTCATTCTGAATTTTTTAGTACTATTGTTTGTTAATGAATAAGATTATAACTAGGAACTTTGTTCCTCCGAGTTACAACTAGATGTAGAAGCATATATAATGAATTTTTTGTTTAAGAAATTCATTTTTTGTTTAAGAAATTCATTAATTATTATGTTTTTACAAAAAATAAGTACAGTTTTCTCGGTAGTTTCCAGTGACCGATTTGTCTTCGCATATGGTTTTTGAAGGATTTTGATTCTTGAGTTCTGATCATAGCTTCATCATATCGAAAGTAGTTTTGTGAGTTTACTTGGATATAGAGAGAATTATTATCTTTGTATATTCAACGGAGATTTAGTATTTATTTACCCTTAATCATTATATTCTTTAAATATGTGAAGATCACTCTTCGTATATTGTCCATAAAAAGAAGTATCTATACTAGATAAACATCACAATAATTTTCTAGAATCATTTGACCCTGAAGACCTTTGTACTTAGTTTCTCTGCTACGATGTTCTTGATACAACTATGACAGATAATATTCGTTCAACACATTTAGTTATACACTTATAAGCATTATAAAAATCTAAATATTTTTATAACTATATAGAAAAGTTTTATACAATTTCACAGTTTGTCTCCTAATATCCAAAAACGAGCACATGTTCAATCGTGAAGAATACATATAAATGAAAAGACTTCCTTTGGCTTTAATCTAGCACTTTGTTTATATGTATAAAAAATGTCATAATTAAAATTATTTTGAATATGATTAATTTCCCTATGTGATCATGTGAAATACACAATGAGCACGTTCAAAGCCTAAGTTAGGCATAACACATGATTACTTCCTATTTAAAAAGCTTTGGATACAATAGTTAAGTCAAAATATTTTATAAAATTGTGTGACTATCAATCAATAATCAAGATAATTCATTATAAGAACAAAATTATAAGCTTATAAACATCAACAATTATTACTTGTAGACAATTAAAGAAGGTTGAATTGAAATTAGAACCAAGCAGAAAAATCATGAGCTTGTCCAAGATGGTCGAAAAAGATGACTGAAAATTCCACCTACTATTATACATTATTTACATAAAATGGTAACATACGCAAGTTCGGTATATCAAAAAATAAGTTTGAAAACTTTATTGTACATAATAACAATTTAGACAAGTTTATTACATTTTAAAAACGGATATAAAAAGATCATGTATTATATTCCATCAAAAGAAAAAATAAGAAAAGTTATCTTTAGATATCCTTGAAAAAAAAATATAATAACATACCAACAATTGTATTTAGATGCTAAAAACACATGAAATGTTTCAAATAACGTTACCAAATTTACCATAAATATGTACAATCTAAACCTCTTACATAACTGAAACCAATCATAGCCACAACTAATCACATAATTTATACACACACATCAAAACAACATAAATTACACTCAAGGCATTATTAATGCAAGATCCAAGACAAACAACCTACCCCCAGGGGCATTTCCGTCATTCCCCAACCATCACTATAATAATACTCACCGAACCATATCACCTGTACGGTCTCCCTTCTATAAATTCACCTCCTTCATCACCTCCATAACCATAACCACACATCATATTCAACAATTCAAACAAAGCTTCACACCTTCAATTAGATCAATCAACATAACGATCATATCGATCGATCAATCGATCGCGATGGGCAACAGTTTACGGTGTTGTTTAGCTTGTGTTCTTCCTTGTGGAGCTCTTGATCTGATCAGAATAGTGCATTTAAAACGGTGACATTGAAGAGATCACACGTCCGGTGACCGCGGGTGAAGTGTTAAGAACTACCCTAATCATGTGTTTGAGTCAACCCTGTTCGCAGGGCGTCGTTAGGAGAATATAATATTATCGAACAGCTCGGAGCTCAAGAGGGGCTGCATATATTTCTTGATTCCGGCATCATCAGTGCCGGAGAACAAGAGGAACCCGCGAGTGAAAGATCGTAAAAGGCGAGAAAGATACCGCGGTGGCGGTTTGTGGTGAGCCCGAGGCGGAGAATGACGGTTCGCGGTGTTCGGATGTGTGTGGTGGCGAGAAGAAGATGGGCCACGGAGAGCTCGCCGGACGGTGCAGGCCGGCGAGTGGAGGCCTCATCTTGAGAGTATATTTGAGGAATAATGATAATAATAATAATAATAATGGAAGTTTTTGCGGGGTGTGTTTGTTTGTTTGTTTATTATTTTTTAATTTTCTTGTGGGTGGAGTGGACATTTTTTTTTGAATTTTGCCTGAGTTTATGGTTTTTTTGTAAACGAGGTAAATGTCTCTTTTGCCACGAGGAATCACATGAAGAAGAGAGAAATGAGAGCAAATATGCCCCGAGTTGATGTAATTTCATGTTACAAGTTGTAATTATTATTTATAAATATTTTTGCTTTTTTATAAATTTTATCTGCTTGTTTTATAATTATTGTAGTTAGTTTTTAAATGATCCTTACCCATATATCTTATACACGTATATAATATATGCATGTATATACATGTAGAGGGTCGATTAATATACAATCACTTTTAAAACTAAAAGTTTGAGAACTACATAAACACATGGTATCACTTAGCTGCTAGTATTATGTACAAGTACTTTTTTTGTTTATTGTAATTCTTTACTAATACTGTTGTGTGTTACACATCAAAAACACAAATGTAGACTTATTTCTAGCAAAAGTGATTTTTTCGTACAAAGATCATGAAGTATCCAGGATGCGAACCATGTGTTTAAGATAGGTATACATGTGTTTGTTATATTAAGAAAGGTTCAAATATATTTTGGTAACAGTTCGGATGCAACATTATAGTTGCACATGTTGTTCATGCATCTCACTTGGACACATATTGTGATGCACCTTGGTAATGTTAAATGCATCATATATCGTAATTGGATGGCTCATCATTATAATGTTATGCGTACCATTGCATTTGCATTTAATTTAGACGTGTCATTGTATTAGATTAGACCCCTCAAATTATTTGTGATCGAATTATTTTTTGTAATACACTAAATTAACCTTATCATTTGAAATATGGATTACTCACTACGCGTAATATAGAATTCTCATTACTTCAGGTTTAGCACAGTAGAGTTTTTTAAGGCAATTATTACCACATATTTAGTATTTAGTCCTTCATATTTGATAACCTCCTAACATTATAAATTTAATAAAAATATGATTTTGTTTAAGTGGTCTAGTTTGTGAATACGAGCATAATATGTTTATATCATCCAAGTAATCATATGAATTTAGTCAACACATATGTCAGTTAAAAGAAAACACTTTATGTGAGACTATGATTTGAATCAAACTTATAGCATAACTTTACAAGTTTTTGATATTTTGTTAATGCATATAATTTATTAACAATATCATTCAATAATTCGTGAACAACAATTATGACTCCTATATAAAGTAACCCTTATAACTATCAATCAAATCAAGTTTACAATCAAAAAATAATGTTAGTCGCTTCATACCCTCCAGTGGGGTAAAGGAGATTATCAACAATTGGACCATATCACCATAAATTATGAATCTTCATAAAAGAACCACCAAATTTTAAATATCAATCAAATCAAAGTTTACAGTCAAAAAATAATGTAAGTCACTTCATACCCTCCAAGTGGGGTGACGGAGATTATTTATAAATGGACTAAAGTATATGCAAAATAACTAAGATGTTCGAGTATTACAATATATTCCATCCATATATTTATTTTTTTTATTTTTAATTAAATAACATTTTTTATATTTTTTATCATTATTTTTTTATGTTCCACTCACAAGCACTTAAAATATATTAAAAACATTATAGGATTTTAAATATTGTTTCTTAAAATACAGATTGAACAGTAAATTTTCTTTATCATTCATTCACAAATTATAACCATACCATATAATATAAGTTATACAGTCATCTGAGTAAAACAACAAAATAGATTTGAGACCGGAGGTAGATCTAGAGTTTGAGTGTGAGTAGGATAAAGTTAAAGTGTGATATAAATTTTTAGATTGGTTTAGAGTTTTAGTGTCATAAGGATATCTACAGATTTTAAATTTAAAACCAAAAATCTAGAGATAAGGATCCACAAGTTTACAAACTCATTGATAGGATATACACAGCTTTTAAATTTAAAACCCAAAATTTCTACCGGGGCTAAATAAAAAGCATCTTATTAGCGTATATAATTTGATTTTTCTATAATAATTTGCAATATTTTAACTTTTCTAAAAACCGAAAATACACCATTTCGTTTAGGTATCTTTTTTTATGTGTGGGCATTAGATGTAAATTTTCTTATGACCAACTTTATAAAAAAAATATTATTCTATACTAAAATTATATTTTTTCGACGAATGTCCACAAAATTTTTTAAGAGAAAAATCAAATTATATATGAAATTAGTTTTTAGAATAAAAATTAGAAAATAAAATGATCATTCGCTCATATGTAAACAACAGATCTTCCCCACATCCACCAAGTTAACTAGCGGATGTCGTGAAAACCAAATGTTTTCAATTTTGCCTAGAAACCATTAAATTATTCAAATCCCACCTAGAAAGATTTTTATTTTTATTTTTTTATTTTTATTTTGTCAAAACAGGGAGAGATAACCAAGCAGCAACCCCCTATACCGATCGAGTACATAGTAGCACCACAATGGCAAGCAGCACTAGGTACCAACAATCGATGATTATCAGTTTTGGACAACAACCGACCGACAATCGATGATTGTTAGTTTTGGACAACAACCGAATTCCATAGTGAGTCGAGGCAGCGATGACCCAAGTCAAGTTCAGAATATGGATTGGGGTGAGCCACAATTTAGTTGAGGTAGTTTTGAGAACAGGTAAATGGTTTACAAGTGAGTTTCTTCCAAGATGTCATTCCCTTGTTTTCATTTAATGTTTTGGGTTGTAACATACGGAAAGTTGAGTGCTTTTTATAAAAAATTTTTGCCTATGCTGGGCGAGTTTTAAGTGTGTTTTTAGTGTATGCATGAAATTTTCAATAAGTATAGGCCAAACACAAAAGAGGACGGAGACAGGGTAACTATTTATGAGTCGATTCCAAAATAGCAAACTTATTAAAAAAGTTGAAGAATTAATTGAGCTCACCGAGACTTTTGTTTGTTTATGAAACTGAATCGGTTTTGAACTATTTCTTTGAAATTGCTTAAAAACCATTACTTAACGACGTAAGCTGAACTATTTCTCAACTTGCTCCTTTAAGTTTTTCATTCATCATCGTATTATATTGCAAAACAAATTATTAAATAAAATATACTTTATAATTATGTGTATGTTCATGTACATGTACATATCTTAAAGATTGAATATCTTTTTCCCACAAACAATACCTCCTTGTATATGTTGAAGGGTGATGACAAGAAACATGTCATTGTTTTGTGTATATATATTATATGTGTGTTTGTGTATGTATACATGAAACATGGTCCAATAAAGGTGCGGTGAACATGGTCCAATAAAGGCATGGTGCGTAACTATTGCACCATGGTTCATCGAGCATGTGAGTCACTTAATCGAGTCTAAGAGCCGAACCATTGACTTGGTCCAACTTCATCAAACCAGATTATATCTCCAACTCTTAATCATGACTAACACCACGAAAATATAAACATTCTTTATATAATCATTTATCTCAATTATTTTTCGGCAAACTCATGATTAAAAGCTATGTTATAATATTTATCTTAGAATAATATAGGCTTATGTTTCAATAACTTTTGAAAATATGATTGTATTTATTTTAAATATGTATATTACGAAACAGGACAACTTATGGGTGTTGCCGTGTTGGGTAAAGGAGAACAAATTTTAAATTAATATTTAATTATAATAATATCGAAATGGAATTAAATTAAATGAAAGTAGACATGACCATGCTACCCCATAAATATAACAACCTGGCTTTAAATATATATATTTTTTGTGTACCAGATGCCTCTTTCTCCTCCGATTCCAACTCACTCACATTTTAAATAACTATTTTCTTTTTCACTTTACTTTTCTATTTTTTTTTTCCTTCTTTTTTTCTGTGTGTATTCTACGAAACAAATGCAACTTAAGTTCCTAAAATATTTTTTTTATTGTTTAGTTACGGATCAATTGAACTCCAAAGTTTCGTACATTAAACAAGTAGTTTATTCATGTTTATAGTAGCTCTTGTCGTTTATTTTGAAATTTAATAAAATGATTACATTATTTACGGCATTTTTAGAAAAGCTAAATTAGGCTTTCACTCTACAATAAATATTTATCAGAATCACATATTAGGCAATAAATTTTCAGAAATATTTCGAATAAAGTACTGAAAGATTATAAACTAATGATATCTTAAGTATACATAGTAGTGTTTCTTTATAATGAAATCAAAATTTTTAAATTGTCAAGATGAAAATAATGTAAAGTTAAGATTATGCTTAAACGAATATATTTGAGTAGTTATTAAAAAGTTGTCAATGTGAGGCTAGCCCATTTAGTAGAGGCTTTACTTTTTAAAGTTGGGTTCAAACCCAAACAATAGTGTAATTTGGTATAGTGTAAGACTATGATATTTTGTTGTTAAAAAAATTAAAAAAAAGTTTTGTTAAAAGGATAATAAATGCGGGGTGCATTTTCATGGAAAATTGAAAAAGAATGTTACACCCAATAAAGGTTTTAGATAATTTATCAAACACTCATCTCCATGCTTAGAGGGACAACATTCTCTATCCCAACGCCCCTTGTTAAGAAAATGTTTTTTTAAGCGGCAAATATACGATCCTGTTTTGAATGATATGTGTTATCTTAATTGGCTCCACCTATCTGTTTTCCAGTCGGACCGTACCCCCAATCCCCTCAAGAGGAAACTCATTGCTGAAAAAACCCACTGTCTCAACTCTGAGCATTTTGTTAATAGTGAGACTTGAACCCATAACCTTCTAATATTTACATGTCATGGGTACCTCACCTTAACCGGTTAGGCTAAGGATCATGGTCTTTGTTAAGAAATGTATTTGTTCACATTTGTTACATTTTCGTGTAACAAGTTATAAAAATGTTGAAGTATGTATCTCATGACTTAGAGAAAACTTATATACATTTTTTTTATATAACAGGAACTCTCTCTCATTCCATAAAATACAAGTCACCTAATAAGACTCTTTGAGCGAGAGGTTACCCTGTCAACAGTCTCTCGACCCTATCTTTCGTAGCATGCATTCCCATCCGATCTATCCTATGAGATAGAGATAAGGTTTGACTTCGTCTCATTTCGTAAGCACAAAACAAACATCAAAATACTAAGCAGATCATAGTCATCAAAATACAAGAAACAATATTAATGTATTTATTGTCTATGATTTTAGTTCAATGTAAATTGTTACAATTCATGTTAATGATTTAACGTATAATTGTGACTATGATTCGATTTTTAAAATAATAAAGTTGGGTGATCCTATTAAATCAAACATTGAGTTATGTGCAAAAGTTTGAAGTTTGTATGAAGGGATTGTTGTCCGTTGGCTTCTTTCATGGATGAATACGTACTTCCACACAAACAACGTGACTTCAATGTCTTTTCTCTTTACTTTGACCAACCAATCATTATTTCCTTATCAATATAATAAAACATTACAAATAAAAGAACTAGATATTTCCCCCGCCCGTAGCGCGTGAACTCCTGCTATGATCCCTAATATTAAAGCACGGGTGCCTAAGACGCTGCAACGGTTATCGTTACAACGACTTTCATTTCAAAGTAAAACCCTCGGACATCTAGAAAAGCAAAAAACAAGCAGCCACGACTTTACTCCACTATAAACTCTAAAGCATACTCCGTCGTAAAAGTGACATAATCATTCAAAAAGCAAATAAAACAAAAAACAAACAAACCACAAAATATAAAAAACAGAAGTTACGCATCAAACCCTAACATACCCAATTCAATTTGTTAAACTAATGTTTACGA